>CM055265.1:70832911-70962911 GCA_029237695.1 Conchocele bisecta | reverse complement strand
TTCCTCTTTTGTTGCACTGTAACATAAGAAAATAACTTCTGTTGTTCACACTGTGTCTTTTTGTTACTGTAACATGGGAGGAAATATCTTACAAAATGGGTACCTCTGGCCAGTATCTTTTTGTGCAATATATGTGTGTGCTGCCGCAATGCATATTACATCAAATGATAGCTGCACGAATATAATGCTGTATAATGAAATATGATTAAGTTATGTACTTAGAACTGATCAGATGATGACGATAAGCTAGTCGTGACTTCATGCCATATATGACTTCATGACTGTCATGATGGGTTACTCTTGTAAAGTTGTATATTCCTGTGGAATTTTCAAAAACAGTGATAAAGTATCAAATTTACATATTTTTAAATAAAATAACTTGTGGGTTATTTCAATATGCTTGTAAATAGTAGTTGTGAAGTATTTTAAGCTTTTATTGTTTATAGAAATTTAAAAAAAATAATTTTATTGACAAAATTCTAGAATATCTGTCAGAGAGAGAAATTGTTTTTGTTGGTAAAAAGTTGTATTGAAATCAACACTATTATGCTGGTGTATGTTTGTAAATATAAACTAGGGTTCAATCCAAGTGTTTATGCAGTTAGATGCTGTATATGTTTAGTTTTATTGAAAACTATAAAATGCCAATAAACAAATAGCAGCCATCACAGCCCAACTTGATTGAGTCGGTGATGTTCTCGACTAACGATAAGCATGACTTTACTCACAGGTGATTTTAGGATGTCTTGGATGGTCATTTATAGTTTGTATATTCATGAAACACCTTTCTAAACAATGTACAAAACAATTCAAATGCGCCCGGGTCTGGAGTTAATGTAATTATGAAAGGTACTAAACTGGCTTTCGCCACCATTGAAAGAAAATCCCACACGAAGTCGTATTTTTTACTCGCCTATACAATGTGCTACAGCGTGTAGAAACCACTGTTTGTGGTGGGTTTTCGGCATAGTTTTTACAGTTGCTAATACATTATTCACATAAAGCTCAATGATTTTTAGTGTAAACTGCACTAAAAATGCATCTCACTAACCTAAATTCACTTTTTAAAATTCACTTCCTCATTATCGATAAATATTAGCCGTCATCTTTGAAAATATTTCAATCACTGCGTGCCGCGTGATTCGATATCCCCCAGCCCTCCACAATGCAGCAGGTTAAAACAGGATCGTACCCGTTTGCCAGGCCTTACAGGACCTTAGCTGTTGATAGCCCGTTAAACACCAATAAACCAACAAATAATAACTACGGGCCGTGGCGACGTTAGACATGTAGCCATTTTACACAGGTTTGTTATATAGGGAAATCAGTGTGGGATGTTGCGGCCTGGCACACGCTTTTAGTAGCGGGGAAAAACTATCCGTTGTGCGGTTAGTCACTGTATAGACGTCCAATTGTCTAGTATAGTGAAAAACGTCTCCTTCAACTCAAAATAGGGAGAAGTGAGAGAATTTCGTCCACTTCGCCCTTAAAATGATCTCTGATGCAGAATGGCCTTTCCATCGCCAAATCGGACCAGTGACAAAAAAATGCTCTTGCCAACACGAAAATTGGCGAGTGTTGTGAGTGAATTTTTTAGCTCTACCCTCTCAACAACACAGGAAGTAAATAACAGAGTTCTTCAAACGCAAATTTGGAAATGTCACTCTGTCGTAACTTATGTAATTTAATGTGACGTAATGATATTATTGAGTTATGTACTCGGAACAACCGTAGCATATACTCCCCATATAGTGTCTCTGGACACATTTTGTCAATTTAAAGTTGCCATTGATATATTGCGACATCAACGATTTGACACGTCGGATATATATTAGCGACCGGAAGCGGACCAAAATGATATTCTATACTACCGAAGGGAATAATAAGTCATTAACACATATTTAATTTCCCCAGGATAAAAAAAGTTACAAAAGGTAAGACGTGGCAATGGGTAGATCCATCAACTTGATACTCGATCACCAAGGATATCCATTCTATAAATCGGCCAATTCACAAATGGGAATTTAAGGGGATCAAACTCGTTTGCGCGGCTTTACATAACCATAGGTCATTAAACACCTATAAACAAACAAACATTCCACTAATCCTGAATCCCTTTTTGGGGACTTAGAGATGTGTCTATTATCAAGGTTCCCGCTAATTAGCCGGTATCCATGTTGAGCTGGGTGAAATAAAGTAGTGTGGATAACGTGGCTTGCTCAAGGATATAACATCCACTGTAAACCTAGCTAATATTCTGAACATACCATACACTTTTTTTGTCATTATTTCAGGAGTGTAATTTAAATAATAAATATTGTATTTCAACTATTTTCAGGCATACCACAAATTGGCAAAAGAATACCATCCCGACAAAAATCCAGGTGCAGGAGAAAAGGTAAGTACAGTACACTCAGAGTGCTTTGTCCCTTTTCCACTCTCTCACGATGGGAGGAATTTTCTCAGAGTGGGAAAATCATGGTGGGAGTTATGTGCCTCCCACAGTGACCATATATTTTACCTGTATTACCACCGCGGACGGAGACCAAGCTGGACGAACTTCCAATAGCCATAAAACGGCCACGGTGTTCCCCCATGATACGACCCCGCGTTCCACCGGGACGCCAGGCTGGCTTACCTGTACAGTCATAGCGTAGTACCCAAACATTTACACTTATTCTGACTTACGTTTGTGTTTTTTTTATTCGTTTTTTTTTTATAAATATATACATTTTTCCTTTCAAACAAACATATTTCTTAACAAGAACAAAACATGAGAATCGTCTCCTAAACACATGAGAATCATCTCGCACTTTGGCATCGCGAAATCGCCTTCCGATGAAACTTTTGTAAATACAGGGTTTGCTCATGGTGTGTAAAACGGATACGTCTTGAAATTTCGCTTTGCGCATGCATGCAAGTAAAACGCAATTCCAACGCGAGGCGAGAGCGCGAAAACGCACTACTGAATATAATATAATGTAATGTCCCATTTTCACCTCGCGATCTCACTTTGCGTTTTCGCGATCTGGCGCATGGATCGACATTGCGACAACGCGAGAATGTAACTGGCCCTAACAGGACACTGTAGTATCATAATCGCCTTAGGAAACGATAATCATGTGCTGTAAAACATTATTTTAATTAAGAAATAGAAGAAATGTGGATATTGGGGAATATGTCGGATACATATGAAAGGGTTTTTGCGATCTCGTGTAGAAGTCGAGATAGAGTAAATGCGAGTTACACGACACTAACAGAACACCATTATAATTCTCGTGTTTTAGGAGGCAATTCTCATGTTTTGTTTAAAAAAAAATATTATTTTTTCTAATAAACATATTTTGGCAGCATATGAGAATCGTCTCCTAAAACGATTTACCTGTCCTGTTAGGGACATGTTACGATCTACTGATGGTGAACACGTGTTGGTCTTCGCCAGTCACATATGCAATAAGCCCGGTTTTGTCCGATCACGTCATACATCATCATATGCACGTGCGGTGACCTACTGGGACGTGTGTCGGTATTCTCAACAAAACATGTTTTGACAGTGTATCCTACACATCATTGTGAGAAGTGCATTATGTCTCGCTTTCCGCAGACGGGCTTGACAATAATGCTAATATTCGTACAAAATATAAATGGTTTTTGTCATGGGAGACTATTCTCATGTGTTGCCAAAACATGTGTTATTATTAAGAAATAATTTTTTTTTTTGAAGAAAAAAAACCCATTAGTATCGTCTAATGAGACGATTCTCATGTGTCGACAAACCTATTTTATTAAGAAATCAACAAATGTGAAAAGAAAACATGAATACATTTGTATTTCTTTACAAATAATCGACTTAGGAGACGATTCTCATGTGCTGCCAAATCTTGCTTTATCAAGAAATCAAACAAATGTGAAAATGCACTATGTCAAGCTAATGCGTAATTATCAATTTATCGGCGATGCGATGGACGTGAGCGACTACATAGCGTTGTTTTGATATGTTTGTTTCTGCCGAATTCTAAATGTCGGTCACCAGGTCACACTTTGCACGTGAAACTGGATTACCAACAGATGAAGTAAACACCATCAGGTGTGCAGCTAGACAGAAAATGATATGTCGCAAATGTGCTAGTTTGGGATAGGTGGGCACGGCGGCATATTTCTTTATGCGCCGTTTGAAAACGGAACTCATCGCATTCACAAAAACGCGCGATCACGAGGCGAAAACGCGATATTGAATACAATAGAATATATATCATGTTTTCGCCTCGCGATTTTGCAGTCTCGCGATTTGGTCTCGCGTTTTTGTGTATAGGTCGACGATGCGATACAGCAACCAATAATACGTATCGAAATATGTTTTCTTTTCAATAAACATGTATTGGCAGTACATTAGAATCGTCTCCTAAGACATTTATTATGTTTTTGTTGTCGAGAACTACTGATGTTTGTCCGCATTTTTTCTATTTCTTAATACAAACATATTTTGGCTGCACATAAGAATCGTCTCCTAAAACAATGTGTACGTCTTCTGTTAGGGACATGTGTCAACCTCGTGTGTTCGCGGTTTCTCGCATAGGTTGCGATCGCGAAGCGTGATCGCGAGATTTCGAGTGCACAACTTATTCCACCCGGCTACATACGGACATGCCGCAACCCGTCGACTGTCAACTGATGAACATTGGACATGTCGCTATTGTGTATTATTATGAGTTGGCTGACGGACGAGTTGGTTGAAGGCCGAAACGGAAGTCGTCGGTCATAAAATCAACGAAAACTAACGGGACCCATACGATTTCTAATTACCTCTAAGGTAATAATCGCAATTTCCATTTACCGATCTATTGGAAATGAATACTTATGACCGTATTTAAATTTCGATTAGAAAAATATAATATATATAAACGTGACGTCGGCAATGTAATACATGTGTATAGGGGGTGGGTGGCAGGTGGGAGCACGCGATGGGTAATTTAACGATCGGGGTTCACCCTTAACGGAATCCCGACTGGAGACCTGGTTTGGCCCTCGCATACGTCTTTGGCATTTTGTATGTGACAGTTGAATCTGGTTATACCCCTTATAAGAGTAATCCTACCGGTATTACTTTTAAATAGGGGAAGGGGCCAAGTGACTTTGGTGCGGTATGGACCTGGCACCAGGTCAGGTTATTCTAATTTCAGGGCTGAATATGTTGTATCTCGATGTAAATATTCCGTTCTGATTTTGGGATTTTCCCCCCAATGCAGCAGGTTAAAACGGGATCGAACCTGTTTGCCCGGCCTTACATGACCTTAGCTGTTGATAGGCCGTTAAACACCAATAAGCAAACAAACATGTGTATAGGCCGATGTTACGATACAGAAGATATATTCCTTTACTTCCATACACATTTTTGGAGATATTACGCCGATTCGCGTGACGATATGTGACCTTAAAGAAATTGCAGCAAAGTGTATGAAATTCCGCAAGGCCGAACAACTCGGCAAATAACAAAATATGCGGGTTGGGTTTCGCGGTGCCTGTACTGTATGAGACGATTTTCAAAGTTTTGTCAGCCATATATGCACTCCTCTCTGACCACATTACCCTGTACGCTGGCACGGTGATGTGCCGTGGGCTAATACGGTGGGTCACGGGGGAACGCGGTGTGCAGCAGATTCGGTCTTTAAAATATTCCCACGGTGGTGATTTTTGCCTCTCCACCGGGTGGGATTTCCACCCGACACGGTGGGAGGAATGTTTATGCCCACTCTCCATCCGATCACGGGGTCGAGTGGGAAAAGGGACAAACCACTCTGAGTGTACTGTGAATGTGTATGCTCAGTGTAATAAACTCACTTGATATTAGCCCATACTCGCACAGGCTCCAGATAAGGAATTAGTAATTGAGTATTGGCACTCCCATCATTTCTGAAGCAATCGAGGTATTTCAAATTTTTAATTGTGTAAAATACAATCACACTACTGTTTACACATCAGCAGACTGCAATTATTGAATAAATGAAAACATGTCTTGGTATTTCATTAGAATTGTCTCCTTGGAGACGATTCTAATGAAATACCAAGATGTGTTTTCATGGAAAAATATGCTATATTTGTGGTCTGTTTATTGTTTTCTGTAGCATGATAGACACCACAAATTTTTCATTTCTTTTTGATACTCGGTACTTCTGATTTCAATTGGGGTTTTGGCAATTGTTTAATTGGGTTTTTAAACAAATACGCACCGTATCTGGATCTCTGCTCGCACAATAACAGTTTTCTTGGGGGAATTTACAACTAGGTATACATTGCATAATCCAGGATGTTCTATTTTTGGCAATGTGTAATAAAATACCATGACCATACACCTGGACACTGTTGTCATAAAAAGGTGTAAATATTTTGCTGTCCACCGTCGGAGTATTCTGCCTGCTGATGGAATTAATTTCTATCCCCGATAGCTGTTGTGGTGATCTTAAGTTATTTATTTTTAAAGGATATTATATAGCTGGTATTCGGCTATGCTCCCAATTGCAAATAGCATGTTTTCCCCACAATTTGAAGATTAAATTACCATTTGAAAAAAAACGTTCCAAAGATTGAAATTCTATATAGCTATTTCTATATATTTATTTCGAGACTGATTTTATGAACATTTATGAAATTATTATCAATAAAATGGACATACAGTTGTATTTTTCTCATTTTTAATGACAATTAAGCTAAAACTTGCAATTCCATGGGTATTGCTACATCCCAAAATCACTAGAAAAATACATAATATTTTAAGCTGAATAATCAGTTTATCACCTTGTTTCAGTCAGATTTACTTGCCTCCAGGGCTCCAGATAAGGAATCAGTAATTGAGTATTGTCACTCCATCATTTCTGAAGCAATTTAAATTGGGTAAAATAAAATCGCACTACTGTTTACACATCAACAGAGCAATTATTGAATAGTTTGCTTCGAAATTAAAACATGTCTTGGCATTTCATTAGAATTGTCTCCTTGCATGGTTTGTTGTTTTCTGTAGCATGGTAACGGTACAACAAAATGTGTATTGCTTTTTTGCTACTTCTGATTTCAATTGGGGTTTTGGTCATTTTAATTGGGTATTTAAGCAAATACGCAGCTTATCTGGATCTCTGCTTGCCTCTATTACAGTTTAAAGAGATCAGCTTTGCTTATGAGGTGCTATCAAATGCCGAGAAACGGGAAACATATGACAGATATGGTCTGCAGGGACTAAAGGAAGGTGCCGGGGGTGGTGGAGGTAGGTTCATCCTCCATTTGCAGACACATCTGATATGTGGCTTGAGAAATGGGGCTTATGAGTTTTGCGACCAGTGTAGATCCAGATCAGCCTGTGCATCCGCACAGTCTCATCAGGATCTGCACTGTTCGCTATCTCATCAATGAAACACCTGTCATTCTTCTAAATATAGACTGTTATCATGCAATAGGAGTGTGCTATTTAACCAGGAACTACATTTGTCGCACATCCCATAGGCCCCATTTCTCAGTCACAGCCACAAATTATGTTCATAGTGTCCGACAGGCGTCTTGCAATACCATGCTTAGAAACTCTGGACCGGTGCTGATAAATCGTTCTGAGCACGCTGCTGAAGCTGAAAGTTTTGATTGAAAGTGCATAGCAAACACATTATAGTATTCAATTTGAGCCAATCACAACAGTAACGATATACGGATGATAAATAACTCTGGGTAAACATGCTAAATGTCTCGCATCAGCATCGCCTGAACGACTGATTCTTGTGCATGTGTCTTGAAACCAAGTATCAAAAGTACGCTACATGTAAATAGTGCACAGACATGGTATACCCAAGATTGGCATATTTATTTAATCTGTAGCTCTGGGGGGCTGTTTCACTAAACATTGTATGTCTAAAACGTTTGTAAGTGCAAATTTCAATTGATGGATTTACATTTATTGAACGTTACAAGAAAACATTGTTAATGTGAAATTTACAGACTATCATAATTTTGCACGTACAAACATTTTAGTCAAGTTTAGTGAAACGCCTCTCTGTTCTATTTTACACTATCCGACGTGTAAGAGATCTGATATATTCCAGGTTTCGGGCCCGACCTATTTGGGGACTTGTTCGGCGGTATATTTGGTATGGGCGGTGGTGGTGGTGGTGGGCCATTCGGAGGGTTCCCGGGTATGGGTGGTGGGCGGAGGGGGCGGCGTAAAGGCGAGGACACCTTCCATCCATTAAAGGTGTCCTTAGAAGATCTCTACAACGGCAAGACATCCAAGCTACAGCTGAGCAAAACAGTTATATGTGCCAAATGTAATGGGTAAGTATTTATTTTTTTTGACCAATTTGGGGTGAAATTTTGTTATTTCTTCATCAAAAATGGCAAGTTGTGAGTCCTTTAGAATCGTCTCATTGAGACGATTCTAAAGTACTCCCAACTTGCCAATTTTGATGGAGAAATAAGAAATTTACCTCCAAATTACGCACCTTAACTGGAGCTCTGATTGTACACACTTATTTTAGCTGAATACGCATTGTTTATCAACAGTGGGAGTACAAAATACAGTAATGTGAAAATGCGCATTGATTTTCAAATTGAGTAGTGGAAATACTGTAATAAAGTTGAAAATGTACATAGTTGAGCTGCAACTGTTTGCATTTTGCAGCTCAATTAAGTAAATTTTCAACTGTATTACAGTATAAATAAGTGAATAAGTAATACTACACTCAAATAAGTGAATGTTTAAATTTGTTTTGATCATTTGTTCCCTATTTAATAATGAAGAGGAATCTGGAGGTTGTGGGTTTAATCGTCTCCATAGGCGTGAATAATACTTGCATAGTATTTCCATCCGACTTGTCTGTCGGATGAGACTTTAAGTTGTGGTGATGTCTCTACATGACCTTAGCTGTTGATGGGACGTTTAACCCATTCATTCACTTTTCGTTTGTGTCGGGCAATGGATCAGTAATGTTGTGTTGTGGTAATGCATTGGGTTACACGCCAATGTTGGACACTTCAGTCCGGAGATTATAAAACTTTCTGACCATGCACTTGTTCTCGTGCTCAAAATCAGGAAGTTTTATTGGTCGAATGCTCCGCCTTGGCCAATCGAACTGCTTGATTTTGAACACAAATTTAGAGAACATGCTCAGAAAGGTAAAAACAAATCAGCCCCAGGCACAATTATTCTCATAGCCAGGTTAACCATTACCGTGCACTTTTCATAGCACATGGGGCAAAAAAGGACCTCTTATTTAGACCAGAATACACTGACAAATTTTACTATAAACCCGCTACATAATGATACAATATAGGAATGAATGGCCTTTTTGTGGAATTTATCGGGGTATAAACTTGGAAAAGTCGTGGAAATACTGGACGAAGGCCGGAAGGCCTCGTCCAGTATTTCTGCGACTTTTCCAAGTTTATATCCCCGATAAATTCCACAAAAAGGCCATTCATTCCTTATAATTCCAACATTTGAAATAAATTCATCAAGAAAATGTGTTTATTTTCCGTTTTCTTAAGAATTATTTTAACTGCGCATCACGGTTACGGAAAGTAGTTCGGCGTGGCAGTTTACTGGGATGTAAACTTTGGACAAAGACTTGCTACGGGCCAATCAAATGTTAGGGAATTGTGTAAATATTTTTGTGCTGGAATTATTGTATGGCAATACTATGTGGCTGTGACTGAAGAAATGGAGCTTATGGGTGTTGTGACCAGTGTAGATCCAGATCAGACTGCATCCGCACAGTCTGATCAGGATCGCACTGTTCAGCATTCAATCAATAGAAAACCCGCCATGATTCTAGCAAGGAATATAGATTGTTATTAGACTACAGAAATGTGCTAATTGATCAGAATACTGGTCACAAATCCCATAAGCCCTGTTTATCCAGTCACGGCCACACATGGTGCCGTTGACCACTAACTCAGAATGGCAATCAGTGAGACCTTAATGACATAGGTTTGCTAACCTCATTTGTCGGTTGTCCATATTGTTGACACTATTATGCTACTTAAAGCTTTATATCCCCAGATTTCAAATGCAATGCATATTTTACTTTTACAAAAGTTAATTTTCTTTCCCCGTCCTTAAATGACCTTAGCTGTTGGTATGCCGTTAAACACCAATAAATCAAATCTTCCTTATTAAATAGGGAACAAATGATAAAAAAAACAAAACATTATTCACTTATTTGATAAATAATATAACAAATTAAAAATGCACTTAAAATACACCAATACGCACCTTATCTGGAGCTCTGATGCTATATATGCTGTGTAACCTGTGTACATGTAGATTTTAAACGCACATGCTTCATCGTGTTGCTCCTACATTTCCGTTCAGTATGGGAGGCCGGTCTGGTGCAATGACGAGGTGTTCGACATGTAACGGCCGCGGTGTCAAGGTCACACTTCGCCAGCTCGGCCCCGGCATGGTACAACAGATGCAGTCCGTGTGTCCAACCTGTCACGGCGAAGGTACGTATCTACAGAAGATCCTATTCTATATTGACAGCATCTGCACTGTTTGCCATTCCGTCAATGAAACCCCTGTCTTCTAATAAGCAATATACAGTCGCCACTTGTTCAAGGGACTGAGGAAAATAGTTTAAAATTTAAGTTAACAAGAGTTAATATTTAGGAAAACATGTAGTTGGGACCATAAATTTGACTTGTGAGTAGTTTGATTTAAGAGTTGTATGTAACGAGTGAGACTAGATTGTTATCAGGGTACAGGAGTGTGTGCTATTTGATCAGCAGCTGCACTGCTCACCAATCCATAATTCACATTTTTCTATTCTAGTCGCACTCGCATATGACCTTGCTGTTGAACGGACGTAAAATCCTAATCAATCTTTATTGTATGTAAGATGGACCGTGGTCTAGGGGATATGGCATTGGACTTCAATACCGGAGGTTGTGAGTTCAATCCTTGCCCTAAGCGTGAAAAATAGTTGCATAATATTTCCATCCCACTGGTATGTCGCATGAGAAAACAGGGGGCCGTTTCACTAAACTTCGTACGACTAAAATGTTCGTAAGTGCAAAATTACGATTGTCTGTAAATTTCACATTAACAATGTTTTCTTGTAAATAATTATTGGATTTACATTTATTGAGCATAGGCTGCATATGCAGCCTATGCTCAATAAATGTAAATCCATAAATTGACATTTAGAGACGATTTTAAATTTTCACTTACGAACATTTCAGTCGTAAGAAGTTTAGTGAAACGGCCCCCTGGTCCAGTCTCTATATTACCTTAGCTGTTGCTGGGACGTTAACCCCATTCACTTTCATTTTTTACATCACACTGGTCTGTCGGATGAGACTTCAAATCACTGACAATTAATTTTGTGAATAAATTGAGACACACCGTGTGATTTTGTACCTTCGGACATCTGCGTAATTTCATGAACTACGCTTATAACATTTACAATATTTTACATAAATGGCATCAAAGTTGACAAAAGTTTTTGAATAAAGGTCAGCGATGGGAAGAAAAAAGTAAAAAATCTGGCCTTTGTTCACAGGTGGTCTTTATTCGCAGGGTCATTTATATAGTAATTGTGCCATTGGGACAACAAAAGTGTGGCCTTTACAGCCAGGTGATTGCTATTCGGAGGTGGTCATTAGCACTGGTTCGACTGTACTCTGAAAATTTGGTCAGCTTTTGACTTTATTTATGAAAAAAATGTTGTAAATTTTGTAAACGTATTTAATGAAATGCACAGTAGCCTATTTCATCAACATTGCAAAGTATACTTTACTAGCAAAGTATACTTTGAGGGAGAAATCATTCATTTTTCCTGAAATGCATTATTTCATATAGAACTAACAAATGCATATATGTCATGATTAAAAGTATGCAGAATTATTATACTGAATTTATTACATTATCACAGCCATTAAATGGCTGTGATAATGTAATAAATTCAAGTAAAATTTATCATAAAATTGAAAATTTCTCCCTCAAAGTATACTTTGCTACTAAAGTATACTTTGCAATGTTGGTGAAATGGGCTACAGGAATGGTGCGATGCATCTATGAAAAATTTATTAATTTTTATTATACTGAATTTATTACATTATCACAGCCATTTAATGGCTGTGATAATGTAATAAATTCAGTATAATAAAAATTAATAAATTTTTCAAAAAATTTAAAATTTCTCCCTCAAAGCATACTTTGCTAGTAAAGTATACTTTGCAATTGCTAGTAAAGTATACTTTGCAATGTTGATGAAATAGGCTACAGATGTCTGAAGGTATAAATTTACCTTGTGTTACAGGTGAAATGATAAATGACAAAGACAAGTGTAAAGACTGTAAAGGTAAAAAGGTGATAAGTGAAACAAAAATTCTCGAAGTACATGTGGATAAAGGCATGAAGGACGGTCAGAAGATTCCATTTAGAGGAGAGGGAGATCAGCTGGTAAGTATAATGGCCCAGTCGATTGTCACAAAGAACAGGGTGGCCGCAAAAATAATTTCCCTGCAGTGAATTGTCTAAAATAACCCAAAATCGGGGGAATAGGGAATTTTACTTTTCTTTGGCAGATGAATGAAATTTTTCTATTTTTCTCGTCAAAAATATGTTTTGGCAGCACTTTAGTGTGCTGTGAAAGCATTATTTTTTTTCAGAAAGAAGACAAAATATAAAATAATAGCAGACAATTTTCGTGCCCTGCATTGTAAGGGTTGATACAAAAAAAGGGGCATTGTTTAAAAGAAATAATGAGAAACTGTAGATCCTGATCGAGACGGCTCGTCTGGGTCTGCAGTGTTCGCGCAAATGTTGGCTTTATGATCTGTAGGGTGAACCAATTTCTAGTGTACCAAACAAATTGCCTGAATTCAGTGTCTGTGTGATTAAGCTACATGGTTACAGAACTAACTTTCTGGCCATGTGATTTTGTACCTTCGGACATTGCGTAATTTCATGAAATACATTTACAATATTTTCCGTAAATGGCGTCAAGTTGACAACATTTTCAGTGTACACGAAGAATTATATTCTACATGTACTTCGATCATTATTGTCGACTTTTGACTTGTAAATTTTGTCAACAAATTTAATGAAATTATGCGAATGGCCGAATGTACAAAATCGCATGGCGTGTCTCAAATGTGAACTAAAAAACAAACATGTCAGTTGGCTCTGTCTCAGCTCTGTATAGCAGTAAGCATGCTTATACCTGTGTTTGCTTATTAATCCATTTTATGCTGAGGAGATGCCATTTTGATTGGGGAAAATTATAAATATTTTCTTTAAATGTGCTTAGAAGTATGTCGCGCCCACCATTTGATTGGTCACAACATATACTTTCATCGAGAAATAATTCCAGCACAAAAATATTTACACAATTCCCTAACAGTTGATTGGTCCGTAGCAAGTCTCTGTCCAAAATTTATATCCCAGTAAACTCCCATGCCGAACTACTTTCCGTAACCGTCAGGCGCAGTTAAAATAATTCTTAAGAAAACGGAAAATAAACACATTTTCTTGATGAATTTATTTTAAATGCTGGAATTATAAGGAATGAATGGCATTTTTGTTGAATTTATCAGGGATACAGGGCACGAACATTTTTGAAATTTGTACTCGTCCTTACTTTAACAGGAATGGCAAAATTAAGAAATCTACATTACAAAAATTGAAATTTCCACTCGTCCTGCTGGCATTTCCCCTCGCCAGGACGAGCGGACGAGTGGAATTTTTGTGCCCTGGGATATAAACTTGGAAAAGTCGCGGGAATACTGGACGAGGCTTTCCGGCCTTCGTCCAGTATTCCCGCGAGTTTTCCAAGTTTATACCCCGATAAATTCAACAAAAAGGCCATTCATTCCTATAATAACAAAAATAAATTATTAAAACAAATTCATACCTGTAAAGGTGTATTTCTGCATGTAATGGGTTAAGTATACCTGTGTTGGCTTATTAAGTATTAATGCAGCTACAGATTGGATCACATTCTTGTTAATTGTTTGACCCTGGGTATGTACTTGTTGAACTGATTATGTCAATTACTATTGGTCCTGTTCTTGACTAGCAGTGTACCTGTGTATACCTCGGATGATCTGATTAAGCTGGACAAAACAGGCTGTATTTACTTTTTGTCTCACCCACGTTAGTGGAAGGTGATACATAGCGGTCACAATTATGTCGTCAACAATTTGGAACGTAGCCAAATTTCCCATATTTCTTGATCCATTGGTCGGACCATTACCAATCTTTATCAATAGCTTCCTCACTTTGATAGCTATCCATCCAGTGGCATCTGGGAGACCTTGACCTTAACCTTTGTGGGACGTAAATTTTTGACGTAGCCAAATTTCTTATATTTCTATCTGTTAGTCGGATCATTACCAAACGTCATCAATAGCTTCCTCACATTGGTAGCTATCCATCCAGTGTCATTCCGGTGACCTTGACCGTCATTTTGGTGAGCTTGACTTTTATCAATAATTTTTTATGTACATTCAAATGTTGAATTATCTCTTGATCCGTTAGTGGGATCATTACCAACTTCACCAATAGCTTCCTTCCTCACTTTGATAGCTATCCACCTAGTCATATGTGTGACCTTGACGACCGTGACCTTTGTATCAATACTTTTGGACTAACCCATATTGTGGCCTTGACCTTGGTGACATTGACCTTCGTGTCGATCACCTAGTTTAGTGGGTGAGAAACTCCCCGGCGATCGCCTTGTGTAAATATATATATGTTTGTTAGTGTCATGCATTGATCTACAGTGTGTGTACATGCAGTAAATAACTGTTGTGATTTTCCCCCCAATGCTGCAGGTTGAAAGCGGGATCGAACCCGTTGGTTTGGCCTTAAATGACCTTATCTGTTGACAGGCCGTTAGACATCATTAAACAAACAAAAAACTGTTCATGTAGGGTTGAATGGGTTAATAACTCCCCTGTTATCGTCTCTTCTTACAGCCCGAATTAGAGCCTGGCGATGTGATAATAGTGTTACAACTGAAGGAACATGACACGTTCACGCGTGACGCGGACAACCTGTTCCGTACATACAGCCTTAGTTTGACCGAGGCCCTCTGTGGCTTTGAGGTAACGGTGAAACAGCTCGACGGTAGAGACTTGCTGATCAAAAACCCTGCTGGCACAGTTATACACCCTGGTAAGTGACAAATTTGCTTTCCGAGCATATACCGAATTGCATTAAAATGTAAGTTGTCATTTGTGGCTGTTGGGCTTATGGGATTTGTGATTTGTAGCTGCTGATCAAATAGCACATTGTAGCCTGATAATGATCTACATTGCTTGTTAGAGGCATGACGGGTGTTTCATTGATTGAATGGCGAACAATGCAGATCCTGATCAGACTGAATTGGTAGCAAAACCGATAAGCTCCATTTCTCCTGTCACAACCACATTTAAATGGCCGGTTGGCAGAATCATGTTTTGACTGGATTATGTTCTAGACGGGCCACAAATGCCACAAGCCACATTTATCTAGGCATAGTCACAGGTTAGGTGCTAGACAAATGAGACGGGCCATGTGATTTTGTACCTAGGAAGATGCGCAATTGTTAATAACGAATATATTTACAGAAACTGATATTTTCTGTAAATTACGTCAAAAGTTTGCAATGGCCATAAGCCCCATTGCTTGTGACAGATGGTTGGA
Source organism: Conchocele bisecta (assembly GCA_029237695.1). Lineage (NCBI taxonomy): Eukaryota > Metazoa > Mollusca > Bivalvia > Lucinida > Thyasiridae > Conchocele > Conchocele bisecta. The sequence goes on along the minus strand of CM055265.1, from coordinate 70,947,247 downwards.
TAGTCTAGAAGAGCATTGGACTTTAAAACTGGCGGTTTAATTACTACCCTAGACATGATGAAGAAATACTTAACTTTGATTGTATTTCTATCTCACTGATCTTTTGTATGAGACTCGACACCTATGCATAGATCTATAAGGCCCTAGCTGTTTCTGGGATGCTAAGCCATTTTACATTTCAAATGGCTTGACCATTTGAAATGTAAAAAGGTTTAGCATCCTTGCATTGATATTGGCTATCTACTGGCTATCTGTTAGCCCAGTAGCCGATTTCATCAACAGTACAAAGTATACTTTACTAGCAAAGTATACTTTGAGGGAGTAATCATTTATTTTTCCTGAAATTCGTTATTTCATATAGAACTAACAAATGCATATATTTCATGATTAAAAGTATGCAGAATTATTATACTGAATTTATTACATTATCACAGCCCTGTGATAATGTAATAAATTCAGTATAATAAAAATTGAAAATTTCTCCCTCAAAGTATACTTTGCTCCTTAAGTATACTTTGCAATGTTGGTGAAATGGGCTACAGGAATGGTGCGATGCATCTATGTAGCTGTATCTGTTACTGGGATGCAAAACCCTTTTACATTTCAAATGGCCTACACAAGCCATTTGAATTGTAAAAAGGTTTGGCATCCTATCATTGTATTGGCTATCTAGTTGCTCTAATTGACTATTGGCTCTCTGTTCCCCAGGAATGGTGCGGTGTGTCGAAGGAGAGGGCTTCCCCCACTACAGAAATCCTTTCGACAAAGGCGACATGATGATCAAATTTGACATTACTTTCCCACCACAGAACTTTGCTACCGCTCCGCAGTTAAAGGTAAGTTTATTCTATCGCCATTGCTCGAGTACATTTTCAACTTTCACCACAGAACTATAACTATAATAAGTAGCAATTAGTGTCACCTCAGATTGCACAGATGCGGGTTATGCTGGTGGCAAACTCAAAAGGCAGAATATTTACTTTACATTGTTAACGTTTAGGTCTTAACATTTCTTTAGATACATGTATCAAATTTGTAGATATTTTAATGATTTATCAATTTCCTTGTTCCCCAGTCTGTTTAATCAATTTATTTAAAATGGATAATCTTCCAAATACCGAGAGTTTTACTTGAGTGGGCCATTTCCTTTCAGAAATTAGAGTGACTGCTGCCTTCACATTCGAAGAGATACAATACAATTAATTGCTTTGCCTTTGAGATTTAAAGTTTGTGGTATTTTGAGGATTATCCATTTTACTTCAGTGGACCCATTTCCTTTCATAAATTAGAGTTGACGGCTTCCTTCAACATTCTAAACGAGATATAATTCAATTACTTTGCCCATGAAATTTTATGATAAAATTATTGGTATTGTTGATCAAATGTACAATTAATCTTTAAAATACCTAGAAGTTTACTTCAGTGGACCTTTTCCTTTCAGAAATTAGAGCGACTGCTGCCTTCACGTCCCAAAGTTGATATACCAGAGGGTGAACATGTGGAGGAGGTGAACCTAGTAGACTTCGACGACACTCGATCGAGTAGCGGGGGTCGGCGAGAGGCGTACGCTGAGGATGAGGATGAAGACGGCCCAGGGGGTCATAGGGTTCAGTGTGCACATCAGTGATTGGACGGTTTAATCGGGCAATTAACTCATTATATTTGGAGCACACTTTTATGAATATGGAATTTTTTTGATATTCTTCTTGTTTGTTAACCCTTTCAACCCTGTAGACATTTGAAAACACTGTAAATCCAGATGTGCCGGCTTGTCTCTTTTGAATCTGCAGTGTTTGTCAGTATTTTTCAAATATTAAAAAAAAAAATACCCGTTCTATGATTAATGGAATGGTCCAGAAATGAGCATAGAACTATGAATGTTAGATATTAAGGGGTGGAAGGGTAAACAAATGTGTAACTTGTGATTGGACGTAAAATCCGATTCATTCAATCAATATGTTGTGACACTCGGTGAGACGGTTCCAATGAATGGTTGCGACATATACTTTTGCAGATATAACAAAAAAAGTATTTCAAAATTTCCAAAAGCAAAGTTGTGTTTCCTCTGGGTGCAATGGGTTATTGGAGCAAGTCTGCCAAAAAATGGGGCTAACCTGCATTTAGAGGAGCCCCTGCCATGCGCTTCAATAGTTGTTAAGTGTTATTGAAGAGGTGCGATTTAATGTTTGTGTACAGCGTATATATGCCCAGATCAGTATGAATTGATGTCCAGGGAGTTTTGCTGTCTGGCTATAGGCATAATAATGCGACAATTATCATCATATGCAGTTGATGTAGCGTGTTCAACATGTAAAGCATGGTAATTATTGAAAAACAACGTAGATCCTGGCCAATCCTGGGAAACCTATGGCAATGGCATTTAACCAGTTTCCTCATTCACACATGTGCCATGTCATGTGCAGTCTAATCGGGGCTGTACACTGTTCACCTTTCAGTCGCAGGAGCAGAGCTCCAGATAAGGTGCATATTGGCGTATTTTACACACTTATTTTAGCAGAATACGCATTGATTATCAAAAGTAGGTATTACGATATTCGTAATCCTATTTTAGGTGAAGGGGCCAAGTGACTGGTGTGGTATAGACCTGGCACCAGGTCACTTTATTCTAATTTCAGAGCTGAATATATTTGTTCTCGATGTAAATATTCCGTTCTGATTTTGGGATTTTCCCCCCAATGCAGCAGGTTAAAAGCGGGATCGAACCCGTTGGCCCAGCCTTAAATGACCTTAGCTGACGATAGGCCGTTAAACACCAAACAAACAAAAGTGGGTGTGCAAAATTCTCACAGCAATGTGAAGAAATAACGGATCGATTTTCAAATTGAGTACGGTAGTGAAAATAATGTAATAAAGTTGAAAATTTACTTCATTGAGCTACAAAAAGCAAACAGTGTTTGCTTTTTGCAGCTCAAATAAGTGAATTTTTAACGTAGTTTTATTTATTTATCCCAGTAAACTCCCACGCCGAACTACTTTCCGTAACCATGAGGCGCAGTTAAAATAATTCTTAAGAAAACGGAAAATAAACACATTTTCTTGATGAATTTATTTCAAATGCTGGAATTATAAGGAATGAATGGCCTTTTTGTGGACTTTATCGGGGATATAAACTTGGAAAAGTCGCGGGAATACTGGACGAGGCCTTCCGGCCTTCGTCCAGTATTCCCGCGACTTTTCCAAGTTTATACCCCGATAAATTCCACAAAAAGGCCATTCATTCCTATAATATTGCTTGTTAGAAGCACGACTGGTGTACAATACTCTTTAGATACAAAACTGATCTGGAGCTCTGCAGGAGTATACTTATTGGTTGAATGTGACTTGGTGAAACTACATGATGGTCAGAATCGGTGTTTTTGTGCAAATACTGTGTAAAAGATCACTGCTTTTCCATGTGCTGTAAACTTGCACCTATTTTTAAGAGGATTTTGCAAGATATCTGCTATTGTGTGAATATACCCGATATTTGTACAGAGCTCCAGATAAGGTGCGTATTGGCATATTTCACACGCTTATTTTAGCTGAATACGCATTGATTATTAACAGTGGGAGTACAAAATACTCACAGCAATGTGAAAATACGCATTGATTTTCAAATTTAGTAGTGGAAATATTGTAATGCAGTTGAAAATTTACTTAGTTGAGCTGCAAAAAGCAAACACTTACAGTTTGCTTTTTGCAGCTCAAGTAAGTAAATTTTCAACTGCATTACAGTATAAATAAGTGAATATGTAATAATACACTGAAATAAGTGAATGTTTTTATGTTTTGATCATTTGTTCCCTATTTAAATAATAATGAAGAAAATCAATACTCCCATTTGTAAAAATAAGACGCATTTAATTTGAAATAATGGGGTACAATACGCTTTAGACACAAAGCTTATCAGTGGGTGGTTGGTTGGTCGTAAATTAACGTGACTGCGTAAATTAACGGTAGGGGCTTCTCGTTATAGGAATCACGATTTGCCTGGTTTGGCCCTCGGGTACGTTTTTATCTTTGGCTCTTTTGTTACCTGGTAGTTGAATTGGGTTATTGCCCGTTATAAAAGTAGTAAGATTATTACTGATCCTACTGCTTTTGGGAGGGGGCCAAGTGATTCTGGTGTGGTGAGGACCTGGCATCAGATCAGGGTTATTCTGATTTCAGGGCTGAATATATATATTGTAAATATTCAGTTCTGATTTTGGGATTTTTCCCCCCATTTGTACATGTATTTCATCGTGTACATGTACATATATGGGATTTAGTACTAAACCCATTGACCCGGCCTTAAATGACCTTAACTGTTGATAGGCTGTTAAACCCCAATAAATAAACAAACAAACAAACACAAAGCTTATCTGGAGCTCTGCTTGTATGCTACCTACAAGTTGATGTTGTATCACATAATATATCCTGTGACTAGCCATTTCATAAACCCTTTCAAACCCACAGAAATTAATTTGTAAATACTAGATCCAGGGGCCCGTTTCACTAAACTGTGTACGACTAAAATGTTTGTAAGTGCAGAATTATGATCGTCTGTAAATTTCACATTAACATGTTTTCTTGTAAATAATTATTGGATTTACATTTATTGAGCATAGGCTGCTTGTAAGTGCAGAATTATGATAGTAAATTTCACATTAACACTGTTTTATTGTAAATAATTATTGAGCCTATGCTCAATAAATGTAAATTCATCAACCAGACGATTCTAAATTTGCACTTACGAACATTTTAGTCGTACGAAGCTTAATGAAACGGGCCCCAGATGAACAGGCTCATAGCGAGCCATCTCATCGGGATCTACACTGTCAAGAGTTTTTCAGACTTGGGGGGGAAAAATACTCCATGTCTGATTTTTGGAATAGTCCAATGGTTGTCATGGATCAGTCTGTGTCGGGGTATTTAGGGATGAAAAGGTTAAGGCATACATTTTGTCTCGTAAAATATATGACTCGGTTTGTGTGGTGACCTATCCTTACGCCTGAAGCCCTTGAATATTTGTATTGCAGAGAGCTCGCTATGTGGCTGTGACTGGAGAAATGGGGCTTCTGGTATTTGTAACCAGTGTAGCTGCTGATCCAATAGCACACTCCTGTAGCCTGATAATGATCTATATTGCTTGTTAGAAGCACAACTGGTGTTTCATTATGCCCTCGCCAATAGGCAAGAGGGGATATAGCGTTAGTCCATGTACATGCATACGTTTCAATAACTTATGAACTGCTTCACCGATTTTAATAATATTTGGTCACAATGTGTGTCTAGGGATGGTGCTTTGTTTTGCATACAATCCACGTTTGACCAACCAAGGTCAAAGTCACTGAGCACTTGTGTTCACTTTGTAAGGCAAAATTGTTATTATATATATATTTTTTATTATCAAGGCTGCCATCGAGGAGATTAGCTTAGTGCCCTTGTTGATCAGTGAAGATCTGATCAGACTGTGTGGATGCACAGGCTGATCTGGATCTACACTGGTCGCAAAACACGTAAGCCCCATTTCTCCAGTCGGTGGGTGGCAGGTGGGAGCATGCGATGGGTAATTTAATGAACAGGGTTCATCCTTACCGGAATCGCGACTTGCAGACCTGGTTTGGCCCTCACGTACGTCTTTGGCATTTTATATGTGACAGTTGAATCTGGTTATACCCCTTATGTGAGTATTACGATATTCGTAATCCTATTTTAGTTCTGATTTTGGGATTTTCCCCCCAATGCAGCAGGTTAAAACAGGATCGAACCGGTTTGCCCGGCCTTACATGACCTTAGCTGTTGATAGACCGTTAAACACTAATAAACAAACAAACATTTCTCCAGTCACAGCCTCATTTATAACAGTTACAATGACATCTGTACGGATTTTGTATTCTTGTCAAATTCTTGTCACCATGGCGCCTGTGTCCATGTTTCCATCCATCAGAAATCAGTAAATGTATTTAATAAATATCATATTAAATCAAAACGTGTTACATTCTATTTATTGCATAACCACAATTATATACATTGAAACTGTTCTGATTATATAGTGTGTTTTCAGTTTACATATTGTTTTTAGCTCACCTGAGCAAAGCTCATGTGAGCTATTGTTACTGCAATGTGTCCGTCCGTCCGTGAACATTTTCCAACGTCTTCTCCTCGGTAACCATTGGGCCTATGGTCACCAAACTTCATGGTCCTTAGGTAGGGGGATTAGAAAATTGTTAAAATGATGTCATTACGTAATCCAAGATGGCCGCCGTCTAAAAATAGCACATTCAAAAATCTTCTCAAGAACCGACAACTAGATTTCGACAAAACTTGGTAGGAATGATCGATGTACAATGCTCTTTCAAAGTTGTTAAAATGGTGACTCCGGAGTCAAAAATGGGCGTGGTGCATTTTTTGTCGAAATCGGATGGTTATGTCATCCAAGATGGCCGCCGAAAGGTCAAACAGTCGTTCTTTTATTAGAGATTTCCAAATTCTTCTTCACATGAACCGCTTGGCCCATGGTAGCCAAACTTAAAAGTTATGGTCCATGGGTGAAGCCTTTTCAGATTTGTTAAAATGGAGGTCATCGATAATCCAAGATGGCCGCCGTCTAAAATTAGCATAAATTCTTAATAAATCTTGTGAACCGCTAGCCGGATTTTGATGAAACTTTGTAGGAATGATCGATGTACAATGCTCTTTCAAAGTTGTTAAAATGGTGACCCTGGGGTCAAAAATGGGCGTGGCCTGTGGGGTCAAATTTTATTTTTGACCGAATATGGTCATGTCTACCGTATATCAAATCGAAGGTATCAAAGAGGCGATTGCTCTGGTACATTTTTTGTCGAAATTGGATGGTCATGTCATCCAAGATGGCCACCGAAAGGTCAAAAGGTCATTCTATTATTAGAAATTTCAAAATGCTTATTCACACGAACTGCTTGGCCCATGGTGGCCAAACTTCATAGTTATGGTCCATGGGTGAAGCCTTTCAGATTTGTTAAAACGGAGGTCGTTGCTAATCCAAGATGGCCGCCGGATTTCGAAGAAAATTGGTAGGAATGATCGATGTACAATGCTCTTTCAAAGTTGTTAAAATGGTGAACCCGGGGTCAAAAATGGGCATGGCCCGTGGGGTCAAATTTTATTTTTGACCGAATATGGTAATGTCTATCAAATCGAAGGTATCAACGAGGCGATCACTCTGGTGCATTTGTTGTCGAAATTGGATGGTCATGTCATCCAAGATGGCCGCCGAAAGGTCAAACGGTCGTTCTTTTATTAGAGATTTCAAAATTCTTCTCCACACGAACATCTTGGCCCATGGTGGCCAAAATTCACAGTTATGGTCCATGGGTGAAGCCTTTTCAGTTGTTAAAACGGAGGTCGTCGCTAATCCAAGATGGCCGCTGTCTAAAAATAGCAGAAATTCTTAAAAAATCTTCTGAACCTCCAGCTGGATTTCGACGAAACTTGGTAGGAATGATCGATGTAGAATGCTCTTTCAAAGGTGTTAAAATGGTGAAAATTAAAATGAGCATGGCCCGTGGGGTCAAATTGGGGTCCAATTTTATTTTTGACCGAATATGCTCATGTCATATATCAAATTGAAGGTATCGATGAGGCGATTGCTCTGGTGCAATATTTGTCGGAATCTGATGATTATGTCATGTCATCCAAGATGGCCGCCGAAAGGTCAAACGGTCGTTCTTTTATTAGAGATTTCAAAATTCTTCTTCACACGAACCGCTTGGCCCATGGTGGCCAAACTTCACAGTTATGGTCCATGGGTGAAGCCTTTTGAGTTGTTAAAAGCCGCCGAAAGGTCCATTTATTCGAGATTTTGAACGTCTTTTTCTCAGGAACCACATGGCTGATGCTGGCCAAACTTCATAGTAAGTTAAGATCCTTGGGTGAAGCATTTTCAGATTTGGTAAAATGAGTCATCACTTAATCCAAGATGACCGCCATCTAAAAATAGCACAATTTTTTTAAAACGCATATGAACTCAATGTCACATTCTCCTCTGGTGTTCATGGAGTCAGGTGAGCGAATTAGGGCCATCATGGCCCTCTTGTTTATTGTCCCGCCTGCTTTAGCAGAAACGGGACATAGGCATAGCTTTTCCGTCGGCATAGGTTGTGGCGTCAACATTTCACGTTAAGTTTCCAGAAAACTAAGTCCTACGACCTCCATTCTTGGTATACATCAACACTGGTGTAACCATCTCACACAGAGGGAGCCCATGTGACCTTGACCTAGTTTTCATGGTTCATTGACCTACTTTTCACATGCATTCAACGTTAAGTTTTTGCGTTTAGCTGTTTCTAAAACTTAACGCTCGGGTTAATTCGTTTCCCTCAATGGAATTGGGTTAATATTCCATACATGCATTTGAAACAACATCCCGCATCATTCTACAGAAAGCCCATCGTGCCCGCTAACCCCAACGGTCGAGGTCACAGGCTTAGAAAATTCCGGGTTGGAAAACTTAACGCTCGGTTTAATTTATTACAACTTCCCTCGATGGAAAGCTTTAATATTTCATACATGCATTTGTAAGAACATTCCGCATCATCTGCAGAAAGTTCATGGTATCCGGTAACCCCAGTCGAACCTGTGCTAAAGACCACCTCCAAATGGCAATCACCTGGCTGTAATGGCCACACTTTTGTTGTCCCAATGACACAATTACTATATAAATGACCCTGCGAATAAAGACCACCTGTGAACAAAGGCCAGATTTTTTGCTTCCTATGGCTGGCCTTTATTCACAGGTTTGACTACTTCTTAGGTGTAAACTATAGCAACATCCGGCATGATTCTACAGAAAGCCCATGGTGCCCGCTAACCCCATGGTCAAGGTCACGGGCTTAGAAAATGCTTAGTTTTGAAAACTTAACGCTTGGGTTAATTTATTGTAACTTCTGTTTCCCTTTATGGAATGTTTTAATATTTCATGCATGCATTTGCAAGAACATTCCGCATCATCAGCAGAAAGTTCATGGGATCCGGTAACCCCAAGGTCAAGGACTTCAAAAATGTCTAGTATAGAAATTTAGCATCGGTGCCAGGAGATACATGTCGTTGGCAGCATTCTTGTTTGTGTTTAGCTGTGTTTGTTGGAAAATAAGTGTTTTGGTTTCAGTTATCCCCTCCCGTCGCAAAAAGGGGATATAGGGATGCAAAAGTTGTCTGTTCGTCCCTCTGTCCATCACAAAAATTAACATTGGGGTTAATCTGCAATAATTTGTTTCCATTGATGTAATGCTTTAATATTTCATAGGTGTATTTGTAACATCATCCTGCATCATTCTACAGAAAGCGTATGGTGCCCATTAACCCCAAGGTCAAGGACTTAAAAAACGTTTTGTTTCGAAAACTTTACACTTCATTATAACTCCTTTCCCTCAGTGGAATGCTTTAATATTTCATAGGTGTATTTTTAACATCTCGCATCATTCTACAAAAAGCCCATGGTGCTCACTAACCCCAAGGTTATTACAGGCTCCTTATGTACTATCAAACTGCGCCAGGCGTGACATCTTGCTCTGTGGAGCTCTTGTTTTTTTTTACATGTTTCTTTTTGTAATGTTGAGTTTTAATACACAGTGTTGTAACACTGCAAAAGCCAATTTTATGCAGTGATCTCTGTGTTGTCCTATTACTTTCAGGGAAGGGGCCAAGTGACTTTGGTGTGGTACAGACCTGGAACCAGGTCTGTTTATTATAATTTCAGGGCTGAATATATTTTTTCTCTATGTAAATCTGTTCTGATTTTGGGATTTTCACCCCAATGCAGCAGGTTAAATGCAGGATCAAACCCGTTGGCCCGGCCTTAAATGACCTTCACTGTTGATAGGCCATTAAACACCAATAATTCCAGCACAAAAATATTTACACAATTCCCTAACATTTGATTGGCCTGTAGCAAGTCTCTGTCCAAAATTTATATCCCAGTAAACTCCCACGCCGAACTACTTTCCGTAACCGTGAGGCGCAGTTAAAATAATTCTTAAGAATACGGAAAATAAACATATTTTCTTGATGAATTTATTCAAATGCTGGAATTATAAGGAATGAATTGCCTTTTTGTGGAATTTATCGGGGATATAAACTTGGAAAAGTCGCGGGAATACTGGACGAGGCCTTACAAAATTACAATTTTCCAAAAAAAAATAATAAATAATAATCTTTTCGAAAATGTTAATTTTTTATCCCTTCGTCCAGTATTCCCGCGACTTTTCCAAGTTTATACCCTGATAAATTCCACAATTCATTCCTATAATAAACAAACTGTTTTGTCATGGTCGTACAGATACTACCATAAACAGTTTTTCCATGCATAGAATTGTAAACAATTTTTACTTGCTGAAAAATATGTACAGAAAAAAATGAGCCCCAAGAGTCGCAAATATTTAATAAATACCTGTGGGTGGTTGGTCTGGTGAAAGCGACGGTAGGTGTTCTTCGTTATAGGAATCTCGATTTGCCTGGTTTGGCCCTTGGGTACGTTTTTATCTTTGGCTCTTTTGTTACCTGAGAGTTGAATTGGGTTATTGCCCATTGTAAAAGTATTAAGATTATTACTGATCCTACTGCTTTTGGGTGGGGGCTAAGTGATTCTGATGTGGCGAGGACCTGGCATCAAATCAGGATTATTATGATTTCAGGGCTGAATATATATTTTTATTATTGTAAATACATGTATTCATTTGTACATGTACTTGAAAATGTACATGTACAGGTAATGTACCGGTATGGGATTTAGTACTAAACCCATTGACACGGCCTTAAATGACCTTAGCTGCTGATAGGCTGTTAAACCCCAACAAACAAACAATAAGTACCTGTTAATTATTAACTCCGCATGCTAGTGGTGAAAAAGACAATCAACACATTATGGATTATATTTCTTATTTGTCTCTGTAAATTTGTCTTGGAATTCTCCGGACTCAATTCTAATGAAATTCCAAGACATATTTGTGATATTTACAGGGAGAAACAATAGAAAATATAATGAATTGTCGTCCGTTATTTTTAACTATTTATAACCAGCATGCAAAGTTCATGTACAGAATGGTTCAGTGTGTCCACATTTCCACAATAACTTGTGTTAATATGTTGTTTCAGCAAATCTTGGACAAATTAAAATGAGTAAACCATTGTGGCTCATTTACGTCTAGTCCATTTATACAGAGCTTGATATAGTGATCATAATGACGTCCACGTCTCTATCGGATATCCGTCTGATTGTGCATGTGTCCGAAATCTGTGTACGTGATTTTAAAGCCCACAGCATGGGGCTGTGGTGGTTGGTTAGGAGCATGCGTTGGGTAACTTAACGATCAGGATTCGTCCTTAACGGAATCCCGGCCGGAGTCCTGGTTATACCCCTTATATGAGTAATATGATTATGCCTCATTCTATTACTTTTAGGGGAAGGGGCCAGGGGGCTGTTTCACTAAACTTTGTACGACTAAAATGTCCGTAAGTGCAAAATTACGATAGTCTGTAAATTTCACATTAACAATTTTTTCTTGTAAACAATTATTGGATTTACATTTATTGAGCATAGGCTGCATATGCAACCTATGCTCAATAAATATAAATCCATCAATTTATATTTCCAGACGATCCTAAATTTGCAGTTAGGAACATTTTAGTCGTAAGAAGTTTAGTGAAACAGTCCCTAGGTGACTTTGGTGTGGTATGGACCCGACACCAGGTCAGGTTATTCTAATTTCAGGGAATATATATTTTTTTTAGATATAAATATTCTTCTGATTTTGCTGATTTTCCCCCCAAGCACACTTTCGCTGTGATAATGTAATGACTTCAGTAAAATAATTCTGCATACTTTTAATCATCAAATATATCGGGGCCTATCAATTTATTTAACCCAGAATATATGCAGTCATTAGTTCTATATATGCATTTCAGGGAAAATATATGATTACTCCCTCAAAGTATACTTAGCAATTTTTTGTGTAATATTGAGCTGCTTGAATGTACATGTATTACAATTTTTTCAAGGGATGGACAGACGGATGACAGAACCTCATGAGCATAACTGTACTTGATATAAATAAAGAAAATATTGAGAGACATGCCATGTGATTTTATACCTTCGAACATCTGCATAATTTCATGAAATACGTTTACAAAATTTACACTATTTTTCTTAAATGGCATCAAAAGTTGACAAAATTTCGGAGTACATGCGGAATTAATTTTGTCAACTTTTTACTTTATTTATGAAAAATATTGTAAATTGTACTAACAGACCGGGGGCTATCTGGGCAGAAACTCAACAACTGTCGCGGGCAGCAGTTCATCCTTGCCATAATCCAGTTATCCTGGCTTGTCCCTTGGGTACATTTTTTAGTTGAATCCGCTTATACCCATTGCAAGAGTAACAAACAATCGTTATCACTAAGCTAATCCCCTCGCTACCAGCCTTGATAATAAAAATTGATTTGCCTTACATTTGCCTTACACACAAGTCCTCAGTGACCTTGGGCGGTTAGACGTGGGTTGCATGCAAAACAGAACACCATCCCTATACACACATTGTGGCCAAATATCAAAATCGGTGAAGAGGTTCATACGCTTTTAAAAAATGTGTTACTAATGTATATGGGTAATTTAATGATCAGGGTTTATTCTTACCAGAATTCCGACTGGAGACCTGGTTTGGCCCGCACATGTCTTTGGCATTTTGTATGCGATGGTTGAATCTGGTTATACCCCTTATGCGGCCAAGTGACTTTGGTGAGGCATGGACCTGGCACCAGGTCCGGTTATTCTAATTTCAGGACTGAATATTTGTTTTCTCGATGTAAATATTCCTTTCTGATTTTGGTGACCCCCCCACAATGCAGCAGGTTAAAATGGGATCGAACCCGTTTACCCCACAGGTGGAAGTAACGGACCGAGGTCTATAAATACATTAAATATGCCTAAAAGCATCAATAAATGAAGAAAAAAAAGCTAAACATTTGTTTTACCCCCTCCATATACTTCAGTACATGTATATAGCTTCTTTTTTTTCTTCATTTATTGATGCTTTTAGGCATATTTAATGTATTTATGGACCTCGGTCCTTTACTTCAACCTGTGGTTTACCCGGCCTTACATGACCTTAGCTGTTGGACTAACACTACATGTATATCCCCTCTTGCCTATCGGCGAGGGCATAATTAGATGGGGCTTAGTGACTGGTATACTGCCCTCCCCAAGTCAAACTGCAATATCTGTTAAACTGCAGTACATGTATCTGCACTATGATGCTATGCTGACCCTGTGCAATCATCCCCAGGGTCAGCATAGCATCATAGTGCAGATACTGCAGTTTAACAGATACTGCAGTTTGACTTGGGATGATTGCACAGGGTCAGCATAGCATCATAGTGCAGATACTGCAGTTTAACAGATACTGCAGTTTGACTTGGGATGATTGCACAGGGTCAGCATAGCATCATAGTGCAGATACTGCAGTTTAACAGATACTGCAGTTTGACTTGGGAGGGCAGTATAGAGATGACCTGGCCCCAGATCAGTTTACCGTATTTATTCTAATGTAATAAATTCCGTATAATAAAAATTAATAAATTTATCATAAAATTGAAAATTTCTCCCTCAAAGTATACTTTGCTACTAAAGTATACTTTGCAATGTTGATGAAATGGGCGATGACTGTTTTTCCCCCCGTCATGATTTTAACAAAAATATAAACACGATTTTATATGTATTAAATATATATTTTTGAGTTTAAATGCATATATGGTACAATTGTATTTGTTCAGATTTCATTTAAATAATACATTTACTACAGTGGAACCTCTCTAAACTGGAAACCAAGAAAACTGGTATCTTATTTTGATGGGTTTCTTGATCATTTATGTCAGGTGATGATGCCTGCTCATGATCGCATAGCACACAGCTATGGCTAGGATTGATCAAATACCGGATGTACAGTGAAACATATCTATACCGGACACCCTGGGGACCTGAGGGGCCCGTTTCACTATTAAAACGTAGTACGACTAAAATGTTCGTAAGTGCGAAATTATGATAGTCTGTAAATTTCACATTAACAATGTTTTCTTGTAAATAATTATTGGATTTACATTTATTGAGCATAGGCTGCATATGCAGCCTATGCTCAATAAATGTAAATCCATAAATTGCAATTTACAGATGATCTTAAATTTGCACTTACAAACATTTTAGTCGTAGGAAGTTTAGTGAAACGGGCCCCTGGTGTCCGATTTAGAGAGTTTCACTGTATAACAAAACGCATGCAGGTTTACAACAATAATTGAACCATGTGTTTTTGTATTGGCACCTGGCAGAGATATTTGGCCGCCAACCGACACAAAGGGCGATATGACCTTTTAAAGCAGTGTAGTCCCCGATCTGCCTACCCATTACGCAGTCGGACCGATCTGGGCCTACACTGTTCGCCATCCACTCGATGAAGTAGCTGTAGGACTGTCGGCAAAATCTAAATCAGTGTGAATCAGCGTCGGCAACTTTTGCAAATGCTGTAAGATCACATTTGTCTGTCGGCACCACAAGTACACTTTGCTTAACCCATAGACCGCTACTCACAACAATTGTCGTTTGCTGTTACTTTTATATCTTGCCTTATTTCTCAATAAAAACATGGTTTGACAGCACTTCAGAATCATTTCCAATGGAAATGATTCTGAAGTGCCGTCAAAGCATGTTGTAAATTATTCTAAAATGCTGCCAAAGCATGTTTTTGATGATAAAAATGGAAAATAGAAAATAAACAGCAGACGACAAAAAAAATAAGATAGCGGTCTAAGTGTTAAAGCAAACTGTAATTGTGCCGCCAACAGAAAAATGGCACCTTACAACGTGTTTGCAAAAAGGCACAGGTTGATAGAAGACAGGTTGGTAGAACATGTGAAACGACAGGTTGGTAGAACATGTGAAACGACAGGTTGGTAGAACATGTGAAACGGCAGGTAACGGTAGCCAGTTTTGCTAATACGTGTATTTGTGGCTGTGAATGGAAAAATAGGGTTATGGATTATGCGACTAGTGTAGCCCCAGATCAGCCTGCGCATCCCCGCAGTCTAATCAGGGCCTGCACTGTTCACTATTCAGTCGATGAAACACATGTGATGCTTCAACTTATTGTTGTTTTGTTCCTGATCAGGCTTCAGCAGTGGGCTAGACTAGACAATCAGAAGTTTGAACATCCACAAATCCCATCACCCCCATTTCTCCAGTCACAGCCAGATGTATGCCCTGTTATGGAGTGGAACTTTATTGTTATACTTATGTGTCCACTATAACAATTCGTTCCCACGAATTAACAATTCGTTCCCGTGGGAACGAATTGTTATTTCGTGGGAACGAATTGTTAAATCATACCATCCCTCATGAACCTAGCAACTCGTAAAACGTTAGCTACATAACATTAGCTACAGGCTGGATACTTGATATGTTGTTTCTATATGTGTAGATGTGCAAAGAGCATTTTCATTCAACATCTGTGTCATGGATTATCTCCCTCTTTCGGATTTCAGCAATTTTGCCTTGTAACTGTACTACACCCTACCACAAAATGTATGTTCCCTGCCCCCACCTCGCACTTAACCGTCTGAACCGAATGCCGACTATAGCGGTTTATACAAACAGTGCAGAACACGATGAGATGATATTAACTTTTCTTAAATGGAATACATGTACTCTGAAAACTATTTTGTGACGATTAGTTGCAAAATTTACATATCAAAATCGATTCCAATTACTTAGGGGTGAAAGGGTTAATACCCCTTTCAGCTTTGTCTGACCGAGCGCAAAAAAATAATACATATTTGCATAGATAGACATGTAACACACACAACACAACATACTCGTTGAGACATTTTGCTAATTTGGCAATATATCGCACTTTTTACAATAAAAAATATACACTTTCCCTCGATTCATTTTGCATTGTTGTCTTGCAACCCCTGCCCCACGTTTTCTTGTAAACAATTAATGGATTTACATTTATTGAGCATAGGCTGCATGCGCAGCCTATGCTCAATAAATGTAAATCCATCAATTTAAATCTCCAGATAATCAGGCTTTTAGATGATCATATATTTGCCCTTACAAACATTTTAGTCATACAAAGTTTAGTGTAACGGGTCCCGGGACTTTTAGATGTTTTGGGTCTGCTGCTTTTTCCCATATTTTCTATATGTTCGATAAACATGTTTTGACAGCGCTGGAGACGATTCTCATGTGCTGCCAATAAATGTTTTTCATTGAGAAATATGACGACAGCAGATAACAATATTTGTTTTCAAAGGAGACGATTCTCAGGTACACGGTACTATGAAAACACATTATTTGTTATTAACAAAATGTATGTTCCCTGCCCCCACCTCGCACTTAACCGTCTGAACCCGAATGCCGACTATAGCGGTTTATACAAACAGTGCAGAACCAGATGAGATGATATTAACTTTTCTTAAATGGAATACTCTGAAAACTATTCAGTTTGTGACGATTAGTTGCAAAATTTACATATCAAAATCGATTCCAATTACTTAGGGGTGAAAGGGTTAATACCCCTTTCAGCTTTGTCTGACCGAGCGCAAAAAATAATACATATTTGCATAGATAGACATGTAACACACACACACAATACTCGTTGAGACATTTTTGCTAATTTGGCAATATAACTTACACATTTTTACAATAAAAAATATACACTTTCCCTCGATTCATTTTGCATTGTTGTCTTGCAACCCCCGCCCCACGTTTTCTTGTAAACAATTAATGGATTTACATTTATTGAGCATAGGCTGCATGCGCAGCCTATGCTCAATAAATGTAAATCCATCAATTTAAATCTCCAGATAATCAGGCTTTTAGATGATCATATATTTGCCCTTACAAACATTTTAGTCATACAAAGTTTAGTGTAACGGGTCCCGGGACTTTTAGATGTTTTGGGTCTGCTGCTTTTTCCCACATATTTTCTATATGTTCGATAAACATGTTTTGACAGCGCTGGAGACGATTCTCATGTGCTGCCAATAAATGTTTTTCATTGAGAAATATGACGACAGCAGATAACAATATTTGTTTTCAAAGGAGACGATTCTCAGGTACACGGTACTATGAAAACACATTATTTGTTATTAACAAAATGTATGTTCCCTGCCCCCACCTCGCATTTAACCGTCTGAACCCGAATGCCGACTATAGCGGTTTATACAAACAGTGCAGAACCAGATGAGATGATATTAACTTTTCTTAAATGGAATACTCTGAAAACTATTCAGTTTTGTGACGATTAGTTGCAAAATTTACATATCAAAATCGATTCCAATTACTTAGGGGTGAAAGGGTTAATACCCCTTTCAGCTTTGTCTGACGAGCGCAAAAAAATAATACATATTTGCATAGATAGACATGTAACACACACAACACAACATACTCGTTGAGACATTTTGCTAATTTGGCAATATATCCACACTTTTTACAATAAAAAAATATACACTTTCCCTCGATTCATTTTGCATTGTTGTCTTGCAACCCCGCCCCACGTTTTCTTGTAAACAATTAATGGATTTACATTTATTGAGCATAGGCTGCATGCGCAGCCTATGCTCAATAAATGTAAATCCATCAATTTAAATCTCCAGATAATCAGGCTTTTAGATGATCATATATTTGCCCTTACAAACATTTTAGTCATACAAAGTTTAGTGTAACGGGTCCCGGGACTTTTAGATGTTTTGGGTCTGCTGCTTTTTCCCATATTTTCTATATGTTCGATAAACATGTTTTGACAGCGCTGGAGACGATTCTCATGTGCTGCCAATAAATGTTTTTCATTGAGAAATATGACGACAGCAGATAACAATATTTGTTTTCAAAGGAGACGATTCTCAGGTACACGTGGTTACTATGAAAACACATTATTTGTTATTAACAAAATGTATGTTCCCTGCCCCCACCTCGCATTTAACCGTCTGAACCCGAATGCCGACTATAGCGGTTTATACAAACAGTGCAGAACCAGATGAGATGATATTAACTTTTCTTAAATGGAATACTCTGAAAACTATTCAGTTTGTGACGATTAGTTGCAAAATTTACATATCAAAATCGATTCCAATTACTTAGGGGTGAAAGGGTTAATACCCCTTTCAGCTTTGTCTGACCGAGCGCAAAAAAATAATACATATTTGCATAGATAGACATGTAACACACACAACACAACATACTCGTTGAGACATTTTGCTAATTTGGCAATATATCGCACTTTTTACAATAAAAAATATACACTTTCCCTCGATTCATTTTGCATTGTTGTCTTGCAACCCCCGCCCCACGTTTTCTTGTAAACAATTAATGGATTTACATTTATTGAGCATAGGCTGCATGCGCAGCCTATGCTCAATAAATGTAAATCCATCAATTTAAATCTCCAGATAATCAGGCTTTTAGATGATCATATATTTGCCCTTACAAACATTTTAGTCATACAAAGTTTAGTGTAACGGGTCCCGGGACTTTTAGATGTTTTGGGTCTGCTGCTTTTTCCCATATTTTCTATATGTTCGATAAACATGTTTTGACAGCGCTGGAGACGATTCTCATGTGCTGCCAATAAATGTTTTTCATTGAGAAATATGACGACAGCAGATAACAATATTTGTTTTCAAAGGAGAATATTCTCAGGTACACGGTACTATGAAAACACATTATTTGTTATTAAAGTAGAAATACACCAAATATGAAGACACCGGACATAATATTTGTATAATAGTTGACAGTCTAATAGCCACCTCCCATATTTGTGTTCTAAATATTATATTTTTACATACAAAAGGCATTGTTTTAAATGGCTTTTGTATGTGAAAATGTCATATTTTGATCATATTTTCCACATTTTGATCCCACAAATTACATGGCCCCGGGAGCGTTTATTAGAATAGATGTGGTATCAGTCTTTCAAAATTTTCAAAATATCACATGATTCAAAAAACGAGTTCTGTCGATTACCAGGGGTGGTTTTCACATACAAAAGCCATTTAAAACAATGCCTTTTGTATGTAAAAATATAATATTTAGAACACAAATATGGGAGGGGGCTACTATTAGAGAGGGGGCTACTATTAGAATGAATACGGTATTTACACAAACTGCACATCCCTTAGTATGAATAAAGTTATATTTTACATGATAGAATGAAAATCATGTCGTCTGTAATGTTTTAAACACGTTTTTTATCATTGAATTGTGGACTGATTGAATGCTCGAAAACTGGGTAGACCAGTATATATGATTGAACTTGCGTTGTGTTGCCAACTGTAAGCATTGTACTCGATAACATGACTCAGACGGACAATATAGTTTTTTCTCTCCATATTTGTTTTCAAAAGAGACGACTTTCAAGTGCTGCGAAAACATTATTTGTTATGTAATATTCCCAATATGAAGACAGCAGACATAATATTTGTATTACATTATTGAACTTGCGTCTGTGTTGCCAACTGTAAGCGTTGTACCTGATAACGTGATCAGACGGACAATATAGTTTGAATCGGCTTCTGTGGTGTGCTTGTTTGCCATTGTTTGGAATTGTGCTGAGCGTTCCATGATCAAAGAGAAAGTTTCTTAAAGTCCAGAGGCAGTTGTATCTGTGCCTCCATCAGTGCTTTTAATTTTGTTTGCGTCTGCTGTTTTTTTTCTTTATATTTTCGTTATGCTCAATAAACATGTTTTGACAGCGCAAGAGAATCGTCTCCATTGGAGACGATTCTCATGCGCTTTCAATACATGTTTTTCATTAATAAATATGAAAACAGCAGACAACAATATTTGTTTTCAAAGGAGACGACTTTCATGTTTTGCGAAAACACATTATTCTATTTCTTGAGTATAAAATGAGACAACAAATATGAAAACAGCAGACGACACTAATTGTTTTCAAAGGAGATCACTTTCATGCGCTGCAAACACATTATTCTTAATATTCCCAATATGAAGACAGCAGACTTAATGTGTATGTATTACATTATTGAACTTGTGTCTGTGTTGCATTGTACTAGATGTCGTGATCAGAGAGACAATTTATCAAAGTCCTGGGGTAGCTTTATCTGTGGTCCCTGCCTTCCCTCCTCCATCAGTGCCTCGATCTCATCTACTGTGCGAGGAACCACCGTCAAACACTCCATTCCGTCGTCAGTTATCGCAATATCGTCCTCGATACGCACCTGATATATATATACAGAATACAGTAGAAACTCTCTAAGCTTGGCAGCTGGAACATCTTGCTTGTTAATTGTGATGTTTAAAGGTCACATTACAGACTATCACTTACTTTCTTCAAAATTCTCTAAAAACAACAGAGGCGACCCTAATAACCGATTTCCGGTTCGTTTGTATTTTTCGTGATATTGAGATTTCTCATATCTGACACCTACGGTAAAGATTTTAATAGACGCCCGGGCGTCTATTAGAATCACCACTGGCTCCGAAGTCCAGGGTGGGCGTTTAATAGAGGCAAGTGTTATTCAGCAAAAGGAAAATGATAAAAAAATATACGATGTTCTGCTATCTGAACAAAAACATAACTAAGGGACGTTACTCTCAAACGCCAGACTTGATTGTACTGTCTGTCAGTTTATAAACATTTGGGCCAAGACGTTTTGGCCCACTCTGGTCATTATGGTACAGTCGGTAGAAATGTTAAATTTAATGGTAATGTATATCAAGACTGCGTCAATCATTAATGCTGATCAGATTTACGCCTACGGACGTTTCGTCAGCGTTTCGGATCTGTCGGGTTTGAGATGCTTTGAAAATGGCGTCTCCGTAACCGTGTAAATTCTGATCACCCTGTGTCCGTGCAAATAGCTACTGCTGATGAGGAATTTACTGTGACACCGGAAACAGTCGGATTTCGCTTCCGCTTTTGAAAGTGAAAGTAGCAATTATGTTTTTTCCCCGATTTTAAAGGAAGTTGCTTTCGAAATAATGGAAAGAAAAAAAATCTAATTGGACAATTAGCTCCGATTTTGTTTCAAGTCGGTACTGGGAATTTATTAGAGGCACTAATTTCGTGAAAATCGGCCAAAAAATGTGTCATTTTCAACGTAAAAAGTGGGGGGTGGGCGTCTATTAGAATATTTACGGTATATAGAGCCATGCAATGAATTGGTCATCGCTTATCTCTCCTGTTACTGCGACCTACTGGCGCGAGGTGGCACTGTAAAAATAACTGCTACGACGTAGCTGTAGAACAGCTTACCTGATTGGTGGATAAAGGTTTCTTATATAATATCGTTTGGATTTACGGACATCATGTATTTGTTGCATAATTTCTTCGTTTTTGTCATTTAATATCACGGCCGTAGCGGACGCCACGGCAGCCACGGCCAGGCCGTAGCACTATTTTGGCCGTTTTTTTTTTTGTTTTTTTTTTAAGCTGTTAAATGTTGTAGGTTGAGCTTCCAATAGTCTACAACCAAGCATGCCAAATCAGTTTTAGCGCATAACCACTGCCTAATTGATTGGCATGGTCTCGTCCATGCATCATTGGCATTGCATTAATTGCCATTTTGTCCGGCGGTCCGGCGAAAAGTAAACGCAGCGATTTCATTGAGCGAATCTAAGCAATAACAACAACAACCAAAATATGTCTGCTAAAAGTAAAAAGCGTAAAATTAGCGACTTTTTCAGGTGATTATGGTTTTTACAGTCGGAAGGGAATGCGCCCATCTACACATTTAAATTGTTTGAATAACTACTGTTTCGTCATCAAACTTGAAAAATGCCGATTTAATCTACAAACCCATGCATTGAATGAGTCGCTAGAATATAGGCTCATTTGCAATAAACATGTGCTATTGGTGTCGCCGTCATGCAGTCAGGCCGGGTGCTCGAAATTAGCAGTAGCATATTCAGCTCGGACTACCAAATCCTTCCAGTCGGTAGTTCGGACTATTGAAAAAACCATGAAAAAATATCAGTCGGGAAGAATCGCCAAAACCAAATCGAAAAATTTCTAGCATGAAGTTACCCCCACCCATCTTTGTTCCGTTTCAACGCCCCCCCCCCCCCCCCCCCCCCCCCACCTCCACTTTATACATGCCTGGGTAAAGGGTTGGGGAAATATGAAATGGCTCCGCCCAAAGACGGGTCATGCCCAATTTTTTTTGCATTTAATATGACTTAGCCAATTTTGAGCCATTTCAGCGGGTGTCCCCCCCCCCCCCTCCACTTTATACATGCCTGGGTAAAGGGTTGGGGGAATATGAAATGGCTCCGCCCAAAGATGATGGGTCATGCCCAAATTTTTTTGCATTTAATATGACTTAGCCAATCAATTAAATGTTATTTGATAAAGCACATTTTGCCAAATTTCTGTTTCTTCCATTGGTGTGTGTCCAAAATCTTGTGTCAATTAATTGCTTGAACATTCACTTACAATGCAGGACATGCCATTTGGAGGGTCTAAGTTGAAGAAAAATATCTGGGGGAGGACCCCCAGACCCCCTGTACAACATATGGCCATGGCACTATTTTAGCCCACTCTCTGATTTATAGTTTTGGGTCTCAGTAAATGTTATTTCATAAAGCACATTTGGCCAAATTTCTGTTTCTTCCATTAGTGTGTGTTCAAAATCTCATGTCAATTAATTGCTCGACCGTTCACTTAGAATGCAGGATATGCCATTTAGAGGGTCTAAGTTGAAAAAATTTTCAGGGTGAGGACCCCCAGACCCCCCGTCCGTGAATTGGCCGTGGCACTATTTTAGGCACCGCTACGGGCCTGAATATATATGTTAATCGTTATTTTTTCCTTCGCCTAGTTATACGGTTGTAATTCACGGTAAAACAGACAGTAGAACCAGAATCAGAAAAAAAGTGAAATTAAATGTTATATTTCTATAATTTTTTTTACAAAATGCTGACATAATCTCTGACATGTCATAAATTGCAGAATGTTACTTCAGCATACTTGTGCTCTGACAATTTCGAGTTGAAATAATCAGTCACACGCCTGTGTAGCTGTGTTCAAACGGATGCCGCCGGAGTTCATTAATAGTTTGGCATAGCAAACAACTTATCCGATTTGACCGCAGGCAAATAGGGAAGTGGATCTTGGGACAGGTGTATTCTGAATTCAATGAAGCCAAACCTATTCTATGCTGATTGGTTGAATCCATTTTGTTTATCTGTCCTAGTCAGTAACAGACGTGTGAAGCTACGTTCAAATGGATATCAACAATAATGCGGCAGGTGTATGTTGAATCCGCAAGGCCACACCTATGTCAAGCTGATTGGTTGAGTCCAATTTGACAGACATGGTAGAATAGATACACTGTGCACATCAGGGTGCTTTCTACAGTTCCGAAAATCCAATCTTGATATGTTTGTTTTTACACATGGATGAATGTTATATTGCAGGACTAAAATTGTGTAACTTGAATGTCCACTCGCTTATTTTTCCGTAAATACTGTTTTTGAATACTAAAATATAACTAAATCACATATTTTGTTCGTTGACAGATGAAAAGAATTAAAAGTATATATTCAATTTTCACATGTACAGTAAATTCTTTACTATTTCTAATCTATTTTCCTACTGACTTGTTTCAAATACCGGTAAATAGAAAATGTTTGGACTTGATGTTAAGAACTAAAAATGTTTTCCAGAAGAAAATCGTTGTTTTGCCAAATGGGGGTTACGTCGAAGCTTGGTCCTATATGTGACTGTGACTGGAGAAATGGGGTTTGTGTGATTTGTGACCAGTGTAGGTCCTAATCAAATATAACACTCCTGTAGTGTAAATACCATCTAGATTGCATGTTAGTGTGTTTTATTGATGGAATGACGAAAAGTGCATATCCTGTTCAGACTGCGGATGTACAGGCCGAACTGGATCTACACTGGTCGCAAACACCCTATAAGCCCTGTGTGTGTTTGGCTTATTGCACCTTCTCAGTCGCAGTGTATAGCGGATGTTGACAACATCTTCAAACAACACCCCACCCAATACTTTCTAATGATAATGTCTAGCCGATTTCATCAAAATTGCAAAGTATACTTATCTGGCAAAGTATACTTTGAGGGAGTAATCATTTAGTTTTCCCGAAATGCATTATGTCATATAGAACTAATGAATGCATATATGTGATGATTAAAAGTATGCAGAATTATTATACTGAATTTATTACATTATCACAGCCAAAATGGCTGTGATAATGTAATAAATTCAGTATAATAAAAATAAATTTATCTTTAAATTGAAACTTTCTCTCTCAAAGTATACTTTGCTAGATATATGTTGGTGAATTAGGCTACTGGTCATGATTTATTAAATGGCATTTGGTTTAAACATACTTCATTTGCATATTATCATAATAGAATACAAGTATACACAGTGATATACACAAGGGGTTAGGTCTAAAGCAAGCTTTAAATCCTCTCCCTTAAACTGCATTTGAATCAAGCATGTACACAACAGTAACTGGTTGGAATGGAAGCAAGCACTTAATTGCAGCATAACATCTTTGATAGGGAATAACTAGAAAATGTGTTCATAGAACACGGATGCCCCACATACCGCTTTGATAATAAACGAGGCAAAATTCCAAGTCCAAAAGGGGAGATAATCTATAACCCGGGGGTCGAATAAAAAATCAAAATAAACTTTGTGCATCTACTCATCATAAGGAAGCTACATACCGAGTGTTAGGTCTGTAGCTATTACGGTTTAAAAGTTTTACGACTTGCAAGGAAAAATTGCCAAATTCTACGTCAAAAAGGGGGAGATAATCCATGACCAGGGGGTCAAATCAAAAATCAAAATAAACTTTGCGCATCTACTCATCATAAGGTAGCTACATACCAAGTTTCAGGACTGTAGCTAATCGGATTTAAAAGTTTTACGACTTACAAGCCAAAATTGGAAAATTCTAAGTCGAAAAGGGAGAGATAATCCATGACCCGGGGGTCGAATAAAAAGTCAAATAAACTTTGCGCATCTACTCATCATAAGGAAGCTACATACCAAGTTTCAGGAGTGTAGCTATTCGGATTTAAAAGTTTTACGACTTACAAGCCAAAATTGGAAAATTCTAAGTCGAAAAGGGGAAGATAATCCATGACCCGGGGGTCAAATCAAAAATCAAAATAAACTCTGTTAATCTACTCATCATAAGGAAGTTACAAACCAAGTTTCAGGTCTGCAGCTAGTACGGTTTAAAAGTTTTACGACTTACAAGGTTGGTGACGGAAGGACGGACGGGACGGACGGACAAGGGTAAAACTAAATGCCCCCTCCACTATCGTGGTGGGGCATAAAAACTCATACTGTAATATGAATCGGTTAGTCTTGTCTTGTCAAATTACAGCCACATTCTAATTCAATTCTGACTCGGAAAATGGATTTTTTTCAGTCACCTGTGGTACACACAATAAGGCATAGGCAGGATCTGGCTGTTACCTCGGCAATTCAAGGGGAGGCGCATTACTGCTCATTAACCGTTTATGAGGACGAATACTCACCCCACCAAAGCCCCGATACTGGTCTATGACCTCCTGACACAGGAACTGGGCCTGATCTGGATTGGCCAGGGCCTGGTCCAGTAGCTGGAATGGAAAATAAGTTACAGTGAATGGGTTTAACGTCCCAGCAACGGGAAAATAGTAACCAAATGGCTTCTGTGGCTACCAGTGGTAGCCACAGAAGCCATTTGGCTACTAATATTTCAGAAATTGACATTTTTGCTGCTAATAATTTCCGATTTTTTAAAAAAAATTGCTATGTTTTTACAAATATTGGAGAAAATGTAAAATAGTATTGTCTTTTTTATCTCATCGGTCCACTTTGGCTACTAATTTCAAAATCCTAGCACCAACCTAGAACAGCTAAGTAATTTAGGGATGGGACATCGGTTTCACGTCTCATTCGAAAAACCAATTCGATGAGACGATTCTAAAGCAATCCCAACTTGCCATTTTTCGTGAAGAAATAAGAAAAATACCCGGAAATTTTGGTCCAATTACGCACCTTAACTGGAGCTCTATTCACATTGAGAGAAGTTAGAATACGAACCGTGTCAACAAAGTAGATGCCGGGCTCCACGGTTATCACCATTCGGGCTTCCAGGGTCCGTACTGTGCGCAGCGACCGCAACCCGGGCTCGTTTATTCTCTCTGTGCCCTGAAAATATGATTCACCCCTAAATAATTGGCATAGACTGGTCTATGCTCATTTTTAGATTAGTTCATTAAATTAACCAATTTTATACTGAGGATACGCCATTTTCTTTGTGGAAAATCCTAAATATTTTCATAGCAAATGTGGAATTCTATTTTTCTATTTTTTTAAATTTTGTCATCTTTCAACGTAATTTGCAGAAAATATCAGTTTCTGTAAATATATATAATGAAAAATCACATGTTCTTAGGTTCAAAACCACATAGTGTCTCATATGCGGGTTATTTTTTCAAAAAATCTAAAAAAAAAATCTGAAAAACGCAGTAGATCTTCATGAAACGGCTTTGTTAGCTTTACGATCTGTGGAGTTGAAAGGGTTGCTACAAGTGTGTACATTTAGAATCATTTCAAAGAGATACAGAATTATGGATAGTTACACACATTTGTACTAATTTTCTAATGGAAAATTCTGTATTATATGACTAGAAAAATGTGACCAGTCCATGTGACTGTGCCTGGAGAAATTACTATAACTGAGCAAGGTGTATACAATTGCTGACGAGTTTCATAAGTCACATATCAAATGGAAACGAGTATAGCATTTTGTTAAATTATATTGCATGACTTCACCGTCCGAAATGCAGAAAACTTAAGATATACAATACGTTTCATTGAGCAGATGCCAGTGCCTATTTTTGCATCAAATTGAACATCTCCACAGAGAATATAGTTTTACAATAAGCAAAATGTCCGCAGGGGACATGGATTTATTTTTATTAATTTGTTCCCACAAATAACAATTTGTTCCCTCAATTTAACAATTTGTTCCCTCGAATTAACAATTCGTTCCCATGATATAACAATTTGTTCCTTCAAATTAACAATTCGTTCCCACAAAATATCAATTTATTCCCTCAATTTAACAATTCTTCCCATGATATAACAATTTGTTCCCTCGATTTAACAATTTGTTCCCATGAAATAACAATTTGTTCCCCCAATTTAACAATTCGTTCCCACGAAATAACAATTTGTTCCCTCGAACTAACATCAAACAGCTTCAATGTAGATATAAGGTGTTGCGCGCGCAGCTGGGCGCCAGGAATTAATTGTTAATTTGTGGGAACGAATAGTTAAATTGAGGGAACAAATTGTTATTTTGTGGGAACGAATTGTTATTTCGTGGGAACGAATTGTTATTTTGTGGGAACAAATTAATAAAAACAAATTGTACGTCCCTGCGGGTCTCCGTATAAATATGCCATATTTTAGGTGCCTGTTATTTGCGGACACTTCTTATTACCAAATGGGAACACATTCTAGCAATTGCAGTAATTTACTGAGTCACTGGTGCTTCTAATGACGTTTAAAACATGATGATGTCAATGACAAAATATCATTGCTATGTCGCGCCAGTATGAACATCATTTGGGTACAGATTTAACCCATTAAAGACGAGACAATTATAGTAGTATGTCATTAACTTTTAGGAGAAAAATCCCTATTTTCATTATTTCATCTCAAAAGTATATGTTGTTACCACTCGTTTGAACCATCTCAACGAGATGGTTCAAATGAGTGGTAACAACATGTACCTTCATGGAGAAATAAACAAACTAATGTTTTTTTTTACAAAAATTATTGTATCCTTAGACTGAAATGGGTTAAGTTACATACAATTAACGTATCAAGAATATTCGATTGTGAACCAAGCACTGGCACTGTTACAGTTCTGGAGCTTCACTGGTCACGACCTTGATAAGCCTCCTTTTGTCATGATGAGGCACATGGGCTGAGAAAAGGTACCTTATGAAAATTTGCGACCAACGTAGCCCCAGATCAGCCAGCACATTCAATATTATATTTCAAGGAGTGATCGTGATTTACAAGTGTTGAACATGTCCTTTATACTGTCTGTTCCACGTTTTGCTGCCGACAAACTTTTGGCTATTAAGGTATTAGGTCATAGATAGATACACTTCACTTCAATGATAATTGCTTCATAAGAGTGATGTGATATATGAATGTAACATATGTGAATATTGTCTTGTTACAGTGTATACTATATTTTTTTATGGAGTATTGAGTTGCCATCTCCGCCATCTTTGTACGTACAAGCCATCGTACAGTTTCACCACTTTGTACATTTGACACATACAGCAAATAATAATATGACAGTAAACCAAATAAAATTTGGTGCAATACATAATAGACAGATATGACAACGGCAAGCAATAAATATTATGCCAGCAAACTATACAAAAGATGAGATATCTGACCATTTCTCCCATCAATCTCAAAATAAATGTCAACGTGTAAACTTTCCAATCTGATGCACAGCCTATTGTTACTGTACACGTTACCCATAGGTAAAGCCATATTTACTCGCATAGTAGGTGAGTAGACACCAGGGACAATACACTCAGGTAACTGCTTACATGTCACTGGATTTGATAGCTAATAACAGAGTACAGTAGTGGGTATATACGGTATGTGTTGTGTGGTTTGCCAGTTAAGTCATACACTGTGCAATTTTCTGTGTATGAAGCTATTTATAATGGTGGCCGGTTCATGTTGTCAAAAACACAGGCGCAAACCTGTCCAGAAAACTGACATATTTTACAATTTGGTGTAATATAATTGATAAGAGTCCGTTCTCCTGGCTTTTCTACATGTGATTAGCTACATTATATCATATGGTCTAATTCACATTTTAAGTTCTTTGTCAAACGGCAGAACAGGTGAAACTGGCTGATGGCTGGAACACACAAAGTTGGCCGACTTCGCCACCCCATGTGCCGTATATAGGATACAGTAATGAGGCAGTGTTCACATAATTATGTTATACATATATTCCATCATATTTACGAAGCAATTATCTTTGAATCAAACGATGATCAGGTATATAGTTGGTCCTTAAACACATTAAATTTAAAAAATATTTAAGTGTAAGTACTTTTTAATCAAATCAAATCAAATATTAATTTTACTGCAAAAAAAAATTCTGCTATGGGGCTAAAAACAAGGGGGCTAAAATAGATTTGTTGTAAATTTTTATTTGTGGACCGACTTTCCAAATCTAACCTTTAATATTGTTTTCTTATTTACATCATTTCCAAGCTCTCACCAAGTTTTGTTTTCTTCATTTTTCGACCCTCCTGTAGCCGATTTTATAAAAATTGCAAAGTATACTTAATATCTAGCAAAGTATACTTTGAGGGAGTAATCATTTATTTTTCCCGAAATGTATTATTTCATATAGAACTAACGACTGCATATATTTGATGATTAAAAGTATGCAGAATTATTATACTAAATTTATTACATTATAATTATCACAGCCAAAATGGCTGTGATAATGTAATAAATTCAGTATAATAACAAGAAACGAGGCAAATCCACGAAGGCCAGGTTTTTTCCAAGCATAGACACTTGGATAACATAATTATACCAACTTTTTGTAGACTAGATGGCCGTGGCCTGCATGTCGCGCCTTGGGGCGAGGCATGGACACTAAAAAAATAGATATAGTAAACTTTAACCAAAAAACTTTAACCGGACACACGGACGAACGGACGGACGTATGCCAAAATGCCGACGATATCGCGCTTTCCGCAAGCAGGTGTGACAATGATGATAAACACCCATGTGAAGTATCAAGGTATTGGGTGAAGCAGTTGCAGAGATATAGTACACGAAAAAACTTTAACAAAAAAATTCAAAGTAATTTGACCTTGACATTGGGCACAGGGGCCGCACGGTTGGGGGTTAGAATGAAAATATGGATGATGATAAACACCCATGTGAAGTTTCAAGGTAATGGGCGAAGCAGTTGCAGAGATATAGTATAACGAAAAAGTTTTAACCAAAAAACTCTAACCAGACGAACGTTAAAAAGTTAACGTTGAAAATGGCTAAGTCAATTACGTAGAAATAATAGGTGAAGGTAAAAAAATGGTCACATGTTGGATAGTTCTATGTGGTAGGCACCCCTTGGTTATGAAGCTGTGAACGTTTGGTGGTCCTAGGTGGTACAGTACCAAAGAAATGGACTTAAACACGAAAACTTAACATTGTAAACGCGAAAACTTAACATTGAAAATGGCTAAGTCGACTATGCGGAAAAAATGGGTCAAGTTAAAAAAAAAGTAACATGTTGGATAGTGATATGTGGTGGGCACCCCCTTGATTATGAAGCTGTGAAAGTTTGGTGGTCCTAGGTGGTATAGTAACAAAGAAATGGACTCAAACACGAAAACACTTAACATTGATTGTGGACGCCGCCCCCCGCCCGCCGCCGCCCGGCTTTCGCCAATCCAATAGCCTGGATTTTTTTTTCAAAAAACCTGGCCTGGTTAATAAAAATTAATAAATTTATCCTTCAATTGAAAATTTCTCCCTCAAAGTATACTTTGCTAGATAAGTATACTTTGCAATGTTGGTGAAATAGGCTACTGTAGCCTATTTCATCAAAATTGCAAAGTATACTTTAGTAGCAAAGTATACTTTGAGGGAGAAAATTTTCAATTTTATGATAAATTTATTAATTTTTATTATACTGAATTTATTACATTATCACAGCCATTTTGGCAGTGATAATGTAATAAATTCAGTATAATAATTCTGCATACGGTACTTTTAATCATCAAATATATGCAGTTGTTAGTTTTATATGAAATAATGAATTTCAGCAAAAATAAATGATTACTCCCTCAAAGTATACTTTGCTAGTAAAGTATACTTTGCCAAGTTAATGAAATCGGCTACTGGTCACCCTCCTCTGCCTTTTTACCCCATGTTAAATTCCCATTACATAGGAAAAATAATGCAATAGAATCAATATTTGATGGAGTTTCATAAAATAAAAAAAATTTGGGAGGGTGACATTTTTTATATTGATGAAAAAGTACTTACATTTAAATATTTGTTAGATTTAATATGTTTAATAGCCAAAAGTTTGTCGGCAGCAAAACATGGAACAGACAGTAGGTACATTGTCTCAGCCATTACTTTATGACCATTAACCACGGTTTGTAATATTTCCTATTACATTGTACTTCCCAATTGTCATTAATGACACCATTACAAGTAAATAACGAAGCGTGTTTGTCTTCCTCTTATGAATTCTGGGGAAATATTGGTTGCCACAGCTAAATAATATGCGTCTATGAAATCAGATAACTAGATTTTTGTCACAGGCCAAACCCACATCATAAAATGTGATTTGTTGTGTATCATGATTTGAGGGGGGAATGAATGGCCTTTTTGTGGAATTTATCGGGGTATAAACTTGGAAAAGTCGCGGGAATACTGGACGAAGGGATAAAAAATTACAATTTTCGAAATTCAAAAAAATTTTTTTTTGTTTTTTTCGAAAATTGTAATTTTTTAAGGCCTCGTCCAGTATTCCCACGACTTTTCCAAGTTTATATCCCCGATAAATTCCACAAAAAGGCCATTCATTCCTTATAATTCCAGCATTTGAAATAAATTCATCAAGAAAATGTGTTTATTTTCCGTTTTCTTAAGAATTATTTTAACTGCGCGTCACGGTTACGGAAAGTAGTTCGGCGTGGGAGTTTACTGGGATATAAATTTTGGACAGAGACTTGCTACGGACCAATCAAATGTTAGGGAAGTGTGTAAATATTTTTGTGCTCGAATTATTTTTGACATTAATTCATATCATACCAGTACATACCAGTATCTGGGATTATAAATTGCAGTTAAAGCTTGTTTTCTAATCATATTGCATACATAGTGTATGCTGACTACAAATGAATAAATATGGTTTAACCAAATTTGAATTTCTAATGCACACATGTGATATCGCGCATCACAATACAATCCTGATCTATTTCTATACCTGTATTAATGTAATGTTTAAAGGTACATGCCCACTTAGTAACTTGTAATATAGGGAGACAGATAGTTTTGTATATTCTGTAGATATGACATTTTCTGGCAAAACAAACACGCATTCACCATTACCCCACGTATTGATTGGCATTATTATACATTTTATATCTGGCGTAAATTTCCACACTGATATCAGGGGTGATAACCGTGTTTTCTTAAAATGTTGACGGACATTACTATTTATTCTCTGTATTTATCTTTTGTTTTGGTGTGCAATGACCATACTTTATAATCTTTCGAAAATATTATTTTGTTCAGGTGACGCATTTAATTACATGTAGTATGAATAATTAAATGTAGAACCTGTAATGACAGTAGAATAATCAGGAGAGATAGATGAATATACAGTGGCGTAGCCAGGCTACGGACGGACGGACGGACGGACACCTGGACGTCATTGTGATCACTATGTCTCGCTTTCCGCAAGCAGACTCGACAAAAATCATGGTTTGACTGTTACACAGGGCTTCTAACATTTTCAGTTTGTCGGTTCTGGACTGAATTTTGAAATTTCAGGATTTGCAAACTATCCTTAAAATTTGGTCCGAAAATAATGAAATCTGGCTGCTATTTCGATATCAACCATGTAAATGTACCGATTTTGACACCAAGTAGTGTCAACTTTATGACACATATCCAGGGCATATCCGTGTTAAAACATTGTCGGGTAATAAATCGTTGTGTATTCGGTCGCATTTCAACACATTTCTCCCCGTATTGATTTTTCATAACACGCGCATGGTAATTGTGACAGGTGTCGGTCTCGATAGCATAGAGATCATAGCGGTTTATAAATAGACTGGCTTTAGCATAAAGATACGTGATTTGTAAGACACGCCATTTCTGATAAAATAAAGAAACCATGCACTGTAACGTGGTTATCAATTTTTCTGTCTTGCGAAAACATGCAAATCGTCTCCTAAAGACATGAGAATCGTCTCAAACTTTGACAGCAGATGAGAATAATTTCCATTGGAAATGTTAAAGTGCTGCCAAAACATGCTTTTGATGAGCAAAATAAAAAATAAACAGCAGATAACAGAAATTACTAAAATCACCACCCATGCAAGAACCTACTTTAATTTAACCATAACAATGCTGGATTTGTAGTCTGTTGTTTATTATTTTTTTCCATCTTTCGTATCACAAACATGGCTTGACAGCACTTTGGGAAATGATTCTAAAGTGCTATCAACCCATGTTTTTAATGAGAAAAAAGACAAAATATTAAACAAAAGCAGACAGCAATTAAGGGTTAAATTCAACCCACATAGAACGGCCCTCAGACTCCACTGGTGCTGTCTGATAATGCTTGGATGACAGAATATAAGAGATAATTTAAACCCTCATTTGAGTAACGCAACCTGGCGACACATATGTGACGATCATAATCCCAGATCAGCCATCTGCGCAGTTTGATCAGGGGTCTAAGCCAGTCACCATTCCGTTGAACCATGTTTTATTGAGAAAGAAGACAAAATATTAAATTAAAACAGCAGACGACAGTTTTCGTTTCCGGCATTCTAAGGGTTAATTGATGAGCATATCGATGATAAGATCAACACCGTCAACAAAATTAATGTTCTAAGGTCCTTCTTCTCAGCCACAGTTGGACTCTGCTTTTGGGATTGACAACCGTATAATTGTCTCTCTGTAACATTGCAATCCTGTCCTGTGTGTTAGGTAAATAATGTTGGAAATTGACAAAGGTTTATCATATTACGCAATAATGATTTTGCAGCACATTAGTTAGTTATTAAAAGCACTGTTTCTCGGATGATCATCCAAGGAATTTATTTTCTCTTCTTCTATCATAGACTGAGACAAACAGGGGAGGTAATTTGGTAATGCACTTCAACTTTTACTGTACCAGGAATGACAAATTCCGAAACACGACGTGATAGTTATTTATCAGAATTATAAACATTATTTTAACTTACAGTTTGCCCTAATTTCTAAACCAATCGCTGGGCAGCATTGTGCTCCACTTATTTCACACATTGCAACGTTTAACCCCAATAAGTTACATATTATCCGATTTAATGATTAACTGTTCGACATGAAATGGAAAATCAATACACGGATGGGAAATGCATTATACACTTGGCTGAACTGTAAGTGTGTTATTGTTCACATATTGGATTTTTCAGGAACTGAATGCTACAGTCGCTAGCGCTCCCTCGCATTCAATTCGTTAAAATTCCATTATGTGAACAATAATCTATACACATTTCTATATTACTATATTTTTTTCAAGCGACTGATATGTACACTTGTATTGATAGTCCTGTAGCCCATTTCTTTGAGGGAGAAATTTTCAATTTTATGATAAATTTATTAATTTTTATTATACTGAATTTATTACATTATCACAGCCAATTTGGCTGTGATAATGTAATAAATTCAGTATAATAATTCTGCATACTTTTAATCATGAAATATATGCATTTGTTAGTTCTATATGAAATAATGCATTTCAGGAAAAATAAATGATTGCTCCCTCAAAGTATACTTTGCTAGTAAAGTATACTTTGCAATGTTGATGAAATAGGCTACTGGAGCTCAGGGGGGGTTCTGTGTGCGTGAAAGCGACAGAATGTTTCTCTTCGGATTCTTACTCTGCAACACCTCACGAGCAAGAATTGCGAGGGTGGACATGCGAAAACAGGTAGACGAATGCTGTGGCTGCCATTTTCCAAGATGGCCGCCATATATTTATATATTTAAATACGATTTATTTTATCAAAAGTAGATTTGCGTGAACACTAAAACGCGATATATGTCATTGGTAAACACATAATTAAATATGAATCATATTCTTTTACATTCGGCTCAAACTTATTTTGAAAAACACAAAATGGCTGCCAAAAATGATTGAAAACCTAGCTACCATATCCGATCATATTCACAATCGCTAATTGTTTAGATTACTGTACGTATGTTGAACTATGAATACTAACATATATATTGACTTATTAACATATTACGCGATGTCAGACGTATACACATGTTTACCTTTAACTAACAGACGACTTGTTTCCTGTGTAATGGGTTTTCGTGGTTTTGGATGTTTTTTGTGTGTGAAAGTGACAGAAGGTTGCTCTTCAGATTCTTAATCTTATCTACCTCCTAAACCAGAATCGCGAGGGTGAACATGCTAAAGATGTAGCCGTGGGCTGTAGCGGCCAATTTTCAAAATGGCCGCCATATTTTGGAAACTATATGGAAATAAGATGTATTGATTCCCAAATGTATTTGAACTGACTGAATGAATGCAAATGCCTTGTTACATACAGTAACTTTGCCTAGAACGCTGTATCCAGAAGTTACTATGACATTATTACAAAATGGCTGCCAAATCTTCAACAAACTAAAAGTACCGTTTACTTGATCCCCGGGTGAGAAAAGGAATCTTACGATATATGCGACAGGCAAACTACCAGATCAGGCTGCACATCCGCGTAGTCTGATCAAGGCATACAATGTTCGCCATTCAATCAGCAACGTAGTCTTACCGCCAAGCTCAAAACAATTAAAATCAATAACTCTGTGGAAGATTATGAAATTAATGTTAAGTGTTGCAAATGTTGTAAGGTGCTTTTTTCTCAACTGGCAGCTCATATATATGCAATATCAATGGACCTCAATGTGTTACAAAATGTATGCCCTAATTTGGTTATATTAGAAGTGAAGATTCGCATTCATGATACCAATTGCTACCAAATGTTACCGATTTTCATTAACATTACATTACATATCAAATGCGGTCTGCACTATGCGAGATAGTTTAATATTGTTTATTTTCAGTTCTTCTGAATAAGGTTTTGGCATTTGGTAGGCATAGTCTTTTGGCATTTACAAAACCGGCAACATGACACTTCAGCTTCACGACAGGGACATGTCGATCGAGAACACTTGCCGCATGTGCACGTAGTGGTTATGCTAGCAGGTAAATTGTTTGCCTTTCTGACTGGTAACAGAAGACCGTCTTCAATGTATAAGCCAAACTCCTGTGGATCTGGATCTTGCCTCGTACTGTCCAGGAGATGGGTCATGTGGTAGGTTGCCAGCGATGCTCGGAAGCAGGTGGGGTCGTATGCCAGTACTTGTCGGTGGTATCAGCTCCATAGTTTTCCCTTTACTGTGGTTGTACAATTCCTTCCTCAACGCTGTGAAATTTTTGCAGGATGTTCCATGTTTGATGACTTGTACCAAGTATTCTTCAGCACAGACTAACGAGTGATTTTGTGTGTATCCCAGCTTTCCGAAGTCTGTCAGGAGAGAAACTGCACCACATTTCACTGCTGCAGGTTTTGTTCCGACCTTGCTCGTACTGTCACAGCCAGTGAGGCAATGTATTGCAGGCAATACTGCACTTACAACAGGCCCAATTCGTTCGGACATTACGTGAAGTGGGATATAGCGAATTGTGTCTGATAACCCTGACCTAACCCACAACTGCTCCAATCCATGTGTACGAAACTTTCCCATGTAGTACAGGATGCCAACTATGACGTCTGTGTCATTTGATAGTACTAACACATTCGATGATCCATTGTCTATTGCATCCATGATATGAGGAATAATTCGCCGAAATGTCAATATTCGATTCAAGTTGTGGCAGTTCTCGTTTCACACCTTGCTGCACTTCAAGACAAGGATAGTTATTACTACCATATATCTGACTGACCACTGTCTGGACGTCTGATGGATGAGCTATTGCTGACGCTGATATGTGTTCATACAGCAGTCTTTCAAGAGCCAATTTGTTCTTGCCGAATAGCCAAAATGTATCCATGTCTAAAGGTTGTGGTGTCTCTTCTCCTATGGACGCGAGTTCTATTGGTCGAACCTTTATCCGGCGTTGTCTCTCAGAATCCTTTATTGAGTCAGCCTTGTATGAGTCCATGACAAAGTCCGTTCTTTGTGGCGTGTGTGCTGTTTTATCTATCATATTTGCGAAGTTTTCGCATAATTCGCCAAACGTTGAAAGGTTCTTTGTACGGACTCTCCTCATGTTGGCCATCACATCAACGATGCATGTCAGCCCATTTGCAGTAGTCCGAGAATCATAGCTGTAGTCGTCCTTGTCCATGTGTTTTTCCAGCTCCTTAAGTAGCATATGCTTCTCCGGTTTGGTCTGTTATCATCAAATAACATTTTGGACAGAACGATGTCATACAGAAACAATTTGTCGGCCGTGAGCCCACGAGCTGTAGTTATGGCGATCTTGCGTTCTGTCACTCCTTCTTTCTGCTGGAGCTTCTTCTTTGAAGGTCCCTGTTTTGGTTTGTCTTGAAGAATCAATTTCATCGTCTTAATATTGTATCTATGTATACTACCACTCAGGCGAACATTTTTTTCAATGAACCGCTCTTTTCTGAAGTGTGAGTACTTCTTTTGACCGATTTCTATGTTTGTCCTGATTTCTTTGTCATGATTTCTTTTGTTACGATGTTCTGCAATGGGTTCCCACAACTCTCTGTGAAAGGGTTACAGTTCTGCCCAATGAAACGTACCATGGCTTGAACGTGTTTCTCGTTGCGGCTCGTCGCGGCATTGCTGAGCTCGTGATTAATTATTGACTCATGCACATTGGTTTCTGTACCGCATAGCCGGCGATGTGTGTTGCTAACCGCTAACATTTCATGGTATATGATCTCCCACTGTGCTATAAAGGCTTTCTGTCGTGTATTGCCAATAATGCCCGACAAACTTTTCTGGGAGCGGTTAATCGTCTGCTCGAGTAGCTGATCCCCACCAACGGACTTGAAGTTTCCTGGTGTTTGTTTATGGAAAAACGTTCCTTTGATGAATTTCCTGTGGACGGCTGGCGCAGTATGTGGTAATTTCCTCCTATCTTCCAGATATAGTGAGCACCAGCGGAGATAGTTTACGGAGTCAAATGCGGCGAACAGAGATAAAGCACACCATCAAGGTGAAGATCCCAGTTTCCCTCCCTATCTGCTCAGAGGACGTCGTGTATGAGCGACACTATTTCAATGAATTGAGTCCAAAAATTGAAATTGTCATTTTCCCCACTCTGTGTTTCAATGAATATCTTCAGGTTGTCTATCATATGTGAAGATTGCTCTACAAATGATTGTAGATCATCCTTACTCTTGTATATGTCCTTTGTAGCAACAGCCTCTTTGAGATTGGCTAATGTAGCTAG
Organism: Conchocele bisecta; assembly: GCA_029237695.1. Lineage (NCBI taxonomy): Eukaryota > Metazoa > Mollusca > Bivalvia > Lucinida > Thyasiridae > Conchocele > Conchocele bisecta. The sequence goes on along the minus strand of CM055265.1, from coordinate 70,908,949 downwards.
CTGAGGGCTATATTTCTGAACGCCATTCTGGTTGAAAAACTCCAAATACAACAATCTCTGCATTGCTTCTGAGAGTAATTGCATACCGACTAAAGACCATGCATAGTGTGTTCCACTGAGAACCGAGTTTTCAATGATTGTTGGACCGAACACCCCACTTTCAAGCCATATAGTGTTAGCTCCACTACCTTTCAGGTATTTTCCGGCACATTTTAGAAGAACCTTAACCATGTGGAATGATCCAAGTATTGGAACTATGTTACGAAATTCATCTGGGCGGATGAGCTGGATTTATTTCACTGTTATTTGCAATATACTTTCTCGTCACAATATAGTGGTATTTCAGATTGGACAAGTTGACCTAGTATGTCCTGCATATTCTTCATGGCGGTATACACACTGTCATATTGTGTTATTGGTGATGGAATAACTGGAACAAATCCTACTGACTTCACAGGTAGCTCTTCGCGCGTCCAAATTGCATTGCTGGCACTCCATGATGGCATAGATTGTGATGATGGAAGTGCAGAAACAATCTTTTCATTTAGCTTACTCGGATCCAGTCTTGCCATTTCCCCTGTTTTCATTGCTGACGTATCTGTTGCATAGGTTTCAGTTCCTACAATATAGTATTGTGGTAAATCTGGATGCTTTGGTGGCTTTGAGAACTCCTTTACATTCTGACAGGAGAGGTGCGTTTGAAATGTGCGGTTACCATGCGTTACATCTGTGTTGGATATGTTGGGTTTACATGTAGTTGCTGGAGGCTTATCCTGATATAGAACAGTGACTGTGTTGTGGCAGCTTGAATCACATAGACTTGAACTTTCATGGTCAAAGTTATCAATGGCACTGCAAGTGAACATTCCTGGATCGTAGTGGCTAATAATTGTTGATATATATGTTAATATACATAAATCCGCATAAGTACAGTAAAATAAATAATTGTTGATATGTATGTTAATATACATAAATCCGCATAAGTACAGTAAAATAAGCAATTAGCGCAAGTGGATATGGTGGGATATGGTAGTTTTTCAATCATTTTTGACGGCCATTCTGTATTTTTCAATATGATTGTGCGCTGAATTTCAAGGAATATGATGCATATTTAATTATGTGTTTACCAATTACATATATTGCTTTTTATTGCTCACATAAATCTACTTATGATCAAATAAATCGTATAAAAACAATTTCCAAATCTATGGAGGCCATCTTGGAAAATGGCAGCCACAGCATTCATCTACTTGTTTTGGCATGTCCACCCTCGCGATTCTTGCTCGTGAGGTGTTGCAGAGTAAGAATCCGAAGAGAAACCTTCTGTCGCTTTCACGCACACAGAACCCCCCCTGAGCTCCTAGACTATGAGAAATATGCTACAAATGTACAATTAAATTATCTCTCTCACTAATCTATTTCATCACTTTCTGCCCATAACTGAGATGCAGTGCCTTTAAGCTGCAACTGCAGCGCTCCAGATAAGTTTTGTATTTAAAGAGAATTATACCACCAGATTTCAAATACAAAGTCTGAAAATAAACTAGAAAATGTGTTCATAGAACACGGATGCCCCACATATCGCTTTGATAATAAATGAGGCCAAATTCGAAGTCAATTTTGTTTTTTACCTCAGCGTTAAAGTTTTTGAAGCCCCAAGTATGTGACCTTGACCCTGGGCTTGGCAGGGGCAGGATGAACGTGGATTTGGCACAGGGCGGTAGAGGACCATTAGAGCAATGTGTATATGAAGTATGAAGCTGATCCGTGAAAGAAAACAGAAATTATAAGATATTTACCTGAGCGTTAAAGGTTTTGAAGCACCAAGTACGTGACCTTGACCCTGGGCTTGGCGGGGGCAGGACGAACGTGGATTTGGCACAGGGCGGTAGAGGACCATTAGAGCAATGCGTATATGAAGTATGAAGCTGATCCGTGAAAGAAAACAGAAATTATAAGATATTTACCTGAGCGTTAAAGTTTTTTTGAAGCACCACGTATGTGACCTTGACCCTGGGCTTGGCGGAGGCAGGACGAACGTGGACAGGGCGGTAGAGGACCATTAGAGCAATGTGTATATGAAATATGAAGCAGATCGGTCGAAGGATGAAGAAATTATGAGACATTTACCCGAGCGTTAAAGTTTTGTGACGGACGGACGGACGGACGGACGGACGTTCAAACATTTGGGAGTTATGAGCTTTTTGTTCTTTAAAAGATCAAAGGATTAGCTCCTAAAGATCAATGGAATTATGAGCTAACCGACTATAACAAAGGAATCCTTTGTTACTAACCCTTACCCTAAGCTCCTAAACCCCCGATGTTGGCCCGGACTGACGGGACGGACGGACAAGGGTAACACTAAATGCCCCCTCCACTATCGTGGTGGGGCATAAAAATGGCCTCCAAGGGGAGATAAGTTATCGAAAATGTTTGAAAATCAATAGGCTTCTTTCTCTTGCTGTGATAAACATGTATACCGAATTAGATTACGAACCGTCAAGTAAAACTTGATTTATTGCGTGGACAAGGATACAGAGTGTGAAAATTAAAAATGGCCATCAAGGGGAGATAAGTCATCAGAAATTTTTGAGAATCGATAGGTTTCTTCATTTTGCTGTGATAAACATGTATACCAAATTAAATTACGAACCGTCAAGTAAAACTTTAGTTATTGCGTGGACAAAAATACAGAGAGTGAAAATTAAAAATGGCCGTCAAGGGGAGATAAGTCATCAGAAATTTTTGAGAATCTATAGGCTTCTTCATCTTGCCATGATAAACATGTATACGAATTTGATTATGATCGGTCAAGTAGTTGAGTTATTGCGTGGAGTTAGAAAATTAAACATGGCCGCAAAGGGGAGATAAGTCATCAGCAATATTTGAAAATCAATAGGCTTCTTCGTCTTGTCGTGATAAATATGTATACCAAATTTGGTTACGATCGGTGAAGTAGAACTTGAGCTATTGCGTGGACAAGGATACAGAATGTGAAAATTAACAAGCTGTGCCCGCCCGCCCGTACAAGGTGATGAATAATACGTCAAACGGGCGTACAAAAATAAAACAAACAAAAATTCACTTATTGCTTTTTACAAGTCAACAAAGTAAATTTTCAACTTCATTACAGCATTTTCACTACTCAATTTGAAAATCAATGCGTATTTTCACATTGCTTTGAGTATTTTGACTCCCAATTTTGATAATCAATGAGTATTCTGCTAAAATAAGTGGGTAAAATATGCCAATACGCACCTTATCTGGAGCTCTTCAGCAGAGGAAATGGTTAAAAGTCTGAGTTAGTGTTTGAACAGAATATGGTGTACTACAGTGATTATATTTGACTGGACATAAGGAGTAAAACAGTAATTGTGATGCCACAAGTGGATTAATTATTACTCTGCACAATTCATAAACAGATTACCATGGTAATGGACAAACAAATAACTAAACTAACAGTCACGAAAATGATGAAGAAATATTTATTAACATGGTTGATACTTAATAACACACTGTTATGTTGTGTTTGTGAATATGGATCATTCGATGATATGGATAGACTGCATAAAAACCTGACACAAAATTACAACAGGAATATTCGCCCAGTACGGAACCAGTCTGATGTTGTTGTTGTGGATATTGAGTTCCATGTTGCCTCCATACAAGGACTCGATGAAAGAGCACAGGTTCTGTGATTGTAAAACATTTGAGCGGCGATCTGATAAAAATGGGACTCTTGCATTTGTGACCAGTGTAGACCAAAACCAGACTGCGCAGATGCGCAGGCTGGTCTTGGTCCACACTGGACAAAAGGCATCTGGTACAGTTTGGTTGCGGTCTAAACAGTTCACCTGTCCGATTAAACTATACAAATGCTGAGTTTAATTTTGTCGTCTGCTGCTTATTTTCTCATTTTTCTCGATGAAAATGTGCTTTGATAAGGCATGAGAATTTTTTGAAATGTAGACAGTTTCTCATGTGCTGCGAAAAAATGTATTTAATGGTGTTTAACGGCCTGTCGACAGCTAAGGTTAATGGACATAACGGGGTCGAATCCCATATTTCGCCTGTACAGAAGGGGGAAATCAAATAATCAGAACTGAATATTTACAGAAAATATATATTCAGCCCTGAAAGTAGAATACCGGAAACCTGATCTGGTCCCAGGTCCTCACCACACTGCATCACTTAGCCCTACTCCCAAAATGAAATAGGATTAGTACTGATCTTACTACTTTATGATTCCAGCACAAAAATATTTACACAATTCCCTAACATTTGATTGGCCCGTAGCAAGTCTCTGTCCAAAATTTATATCCCAGTAAACTCCCACGCCGAACTACTTTCCGTAACCGTGAGGCGCAGTTAAAATAATTCTTAAGAAAACGGAAAATAAACACATTTTCTTGATGAATTTATTTCAAATGCTGGAATTATAAGGTATGAATGGCCTTTTTGTGGAATTTATCGGGGATATAAACTTGGAAAAGTCGCGGGAATACTGGACGAGGCCTTCCGGCCTTCGTCCAGTATTCCCGCGACTTTTCCAAGTTTATACCCCGATAAATTCCACAAAAAGGCCATTCATTCCTATAATATTAAATGGGTGTAACCAGATTCAACTAGTATTAAGTAACAAGAAAGCCAAAACATCAGAGTGGCAGCTGATGAGGTTCAACTCAGAAAGTAAACCCAGATTTGTCAAGATCTTTGTTAATTTTTGAGCATGCTCTTGAATCCTCAGCTACAAACCGAGCATGAGATAAACTCGAGCACATACTAAGAGAGTTTTATAATCACATGAGCAGGTGTTCAGTTCCACCATTGGACTACTGACATACTGGACAGACGAAAACCTCCGATGGGACCCGCAGGACTACGGAGGAGCAGAGTTGCTGACTTTCCAGCTGAAAGATATTTGGGTGCCAGACATCTCCCTACAGAACGCCATCGACAACGGGTGGGCACAGTTCCAGGCTGACCAATCCAGTAGAGTGACAGTTAACTCCTCAGGTAAAGGTTCATAAGTACATTATTTATTTAGGCCATGCTATTATTTTTCAGTGTTAAGCGTCCACCTAGATGACCAAAACCAACCTACATATCCGGTAAAAACAAATAAGGTCTGGAAAAAAAACTAATGTAAATTTATGTTAAAAACTTCATCAACCCTTTGCAGTCTGCAAAGGGTTGAGGAAGTTTTTAGCATAAACTCAAATTTCTGCCAGCAAACTTGAGAAAAAAATATGAAGAAAATACTCTAATTAAACTTGTTAAGAGTAAATTCATGAACGGATATAACATGTGAACACGTTCCCAATCAGTTTTCATGTTACATCACCAGGGATTCCGCTGGGGAAAATAAAAAAATTGCCACTTCAAAAAAAAACAAAACAATTGGCAATAAAAAAATACAATTTTCGGAAAAAAAATCCAAAAAAAAATAAAAAAAAATAAAAAATCCAAAAAAAGAAATTTTGGATTTTTTTCCTGAAAATTGTAATTGCGAAAGTGGCGATCGCCAGCGGAATCCCTGCTTCATCAGTAAATAGTGTCAACTACGAGGGTCATCCAATAAATAGTGAAAATGAATATGTAAGTTGATATATAGTGCACATAAATGAATGAAATTTGACATGCTATAGTGACATTTCGTCAATGTCGTCGCATTATATTACGTAACTACGTTCTATGACGTCATCGTGATGTGACGTCATCATCACGTACGTCAAACGTCATGGACGCGGTGATGAGCGACTGGAAAAGTAATTTTGTAAAAACATGGCGTTTTCATTGAGAAAACCGGCATAGAAATTCATAAGTTGGTACAAAGTTGCGACACTTATTGTAGTGTATTTCATATGGTATAATGATCGATTTATTGGATTAAAATCGGAAACGCTTGTATTTCTAATGAATCTTTCTCTGGAAATAAAAATCAGCTTTTATACAGATAACAAAAACATATTACTTGGTGTTGGTAGACGACATACATGTGAGCAGATAGCTAAGAACATTGACATTAACAATGGATCAGTTCAAGCAATTCTTAATTGCAATTTAAGAATAAGAGATCGATGACCGCACAGTGGTGTCCACTCTTGTCGAAACTAACTTGAAAAGGTATGCAGTTGACGTCATTAGTGACATCATAACTCTATGATGTCTCATTTCACCTCTCCATTCTTTTTATTTAAGTTCATGTGACTTAAACAAATATAACAATATCAATAAATGAAAATCTCACCTTGGGTAACAGGACTCAGAGAAGCTTAATAATGCCGTGGCCATGGGATGTTGATATGTCCCATCCGGTTGCCTAGCAACCAGTATTCCAGAGTATATGCAAATCAGTTATTAAACACAGAGAAGGTTGCATTGTATGATTATGGATAAGTGGCTAGGATTGTTCATTATAGGAATGAATGGCCTTTTTGTGGAATTTATCGGGGTATAAACTTGGAAAAGTCGCGGGAATACTGGACGAAGGGGTAAAAAATTACAATTATCGAAAAAAAATAAAAAAATTTTTTTTTTTTTTTTTTCGGATTTTTTTTCGAAAATTGTAATTTTTTAAGGCCTCGTCCAGTATTCCCGCGACTTTTCCAAGTTTATATCCCTGATAAATTCAACAAAAAGGCCATTCATTCCTTATAATTCCAGCATTTGAAATAAATTCATCAAGAAAATGTGTTTATTTTCCGTTTTCTTAAGAATTATTTTAACTGCGCCTCACGGTTACGGAAACTAGTTCGGCATATGGGAGTTTACTGGGATATAAATTTTGGACAGAGACTTGCTACGGGCCAATCAAATGTTAGGGAATTGTGTAAATATTTTTGTGCTGGAATTATTAAAAATTAAAAATAATAAGCCATTTTCAATATATATTGGATCACAGGCGATTGAAGTTCCCTCTCCACATTCAGAGAATTTAGCAGCCGTACATTAAGTTGCGATCGGCATGAAAAGAAACTTCTTCCAGTGACCCAATGTGACCCGATGTGACAAGCAAGTCGTTGTCGATTGAATAATAAATAAAATAAAGTCTATATACGTACTAGTATAGTCGGACCAGATTGATTTATCTAAGGGGCTATGTGGGTGGTGAGTTCAATCGCCTGTGATTGGATGACCCTGGTAGCATACAGAGTTTGTTTGTTTTTTCACAGAACCACTCTCAAAACCTACCCGCGTGCAAGTTAAAAATGGGATATTTTTGTTAACAAATATTTTTTCGGCATAAAAACACCAAGGTACACATCTTCAATATGTGTAGAAGATGTGTGTATAGTTTCAGATCGATCGACTGAACGGTTTCAGAGGAGTTGTGTACACAAACTCTGTACCCTATATATATATAACAAGAGTTGTCAGAAGACAACGAAGCTCGCCTGTTGGCAGCCTTCATTCAAACTTGTCACAGTTGTATAAAAAACATGAATATAATATAACTTGACCTTGGGATAAGGGGTGTGCGATGGACCTTGACATTGAGGTCAGTGGTGGACGGTGGGTCGTGGATTTGATATAGCATGATATAGCATATTAAGATGAATGCATGTATGAAATATCAATGAGCTCCCTGAAAAGAGAAGGAAAACCAAATTTAACCCAGCGTTAAGTTTATGAACACACTAAGTTGGTGATTTTCTATAGCATGATAGCTATTCACATGAGGAATGCATGTATATATCTGCTAAGTATGTGACCTTGGCCTTGGCGAAAGGGGAGGGGGGGGGGGGGGGTCATGGATTTGCTGTAGCACAATAGAGTATCATCAGATGAATGCATGTATGAAATATGAAGGTGTTCCCTGTAAAGAAACAGAAGTTATAAAAAGACATTTACTCCAACGTTAAGTTTATGATGTTGATCTTGGGGAAAGGGTGGGTGGGTCATGGATTTGCTGTAGCATAATAGAGGATCATCAGATGAATGCATGTATGAAATATCAAAGCGTTCAAAGTGTAAAGAAACAGAGTTACACAACATTTACCCCAATGTAAAGTTTATGAACATGCTAAGTTTGTGACCTTGACCTTGGGGTAAGGTAGGGTTAGGTGGGTGTGGATATTTGCTACAGCATGATAGAGGGTCATCTGAGGAATGTATGTATGAAATATCAAGGCGTTCCATCAAAGGAAACAGTTGTTATCAGACATTTACCCCAACGTTAAGTTTATGAATGTGTCAAGTTTGTGACCTTCACCTTGGGGTAAGGGGTGGGTGGTGGGTTATGGAATTGCTATAGCACGATAGAGTATCATCAGATGAATGCATGTATGAAATATCAAGGCGTTCCATGAAAGGAAACAGATGTTATAAGATATTTACCCCAACGTTAAGTTTATGAATGTGCTAAGTTTGTGACTGTGACCTTGGGGAAAGGGGTGGGGGTTGATCATGGATTTGCTATAGCACGATAGAGTATCATCAGGTGAATGCATGCATGAAATATCAAGGTGTTCAATGTGTAAAGAAACAGAAGTTACACAACATTTACCCCAACGTTAAGTTTATGAACATGCTAAGTTTGTGACCTTGACTTTTGGGTAAGGGTTGGGTGGTGGGTTGTGGATTTGCTACAGCATGACAGAGGGTCATCTGAGAAATGTATGAAATAGCAAGGCGTTCCATGAAAGGAAACAGACATTTACCCCAACGTTAAGTTTATGAATGTACTAAATGTGACCTTGACATTGGGGTAAGGTATGGGCGGCGGGTCATGGATTTGCTATAGCATGATAGAGTATCATCAGATGAACACATATTTGAAATATCAAGGCGTTCCATGAAAGGAAACAGATGTTATAATACATTTACCCCAACATTAAGTTTATGAATGTGCTAAGATTGTGACCTTGACCTTGGGGAAAGGGGTGGGCGGTGAGTCATGAATTTGCTATAGCACGATAGAGTATCATCAGATGAATGCATGTATGAAATATGAAGGCGTTCCCTGTAAATAAACAGAAGTTACACAACATTTACCCCAACGTTAAGTTTATGAACATGCTAAGTTCGTTTTTGAATTTGCTATAGCATGATAGAGTATCATCAGATGAATGCATGTATGAAATATCAAGGCGTTCCATGAAAGGACAGATGTTATAAGACATTTACCCCAACGTTAAGTTTATGAATGTGCTAAGTTTGTGACCTTGACCTTGGGGTAAGGGCTGAGTGGGGGGTCATGGATTTGCTACAGCATGATACAGGGTCATCTGAGAAATGCATGTATGAAATAACAAGGTGTTCCATGAACGGAAACAGAAGTTATAAGACATTTACCCAACGTTAAGTTTATGAATGTGCCAAGTGTGTGACCTTGACCTTGGGGTAAGGGCTAGGTGGTGGGTCATGGATTTGCTACAGCATGATAGAGGGTCATCTGAGGAATGCATGTATGAAATAACAAGGTGTTCCATGAAAGGAAACAGAAGTTATAAGACATTTACCCAACGTTAAGTTTATGAATGTGCCAAGTTTGTGACCTTGACCTTGGGGTAAGGACTGGGTGGTGGGTCATGGATTTGCTACATCATGATAGAGGGTCATCTGAGGAATGCATGTATGAAATAACAAGGTGTTCCATGAAAGGAAACAGAAGTTATAAGACATTTACCCAACGTTAAGTTTATGAATGTGCCAAGTTTGTGACCTTGACCTTGGGGTAAGGGCTGGGTGGTGGGTCATGGATTTGCTACAGCATGATAGAGGGTCATCTGAGGAATGCATGTATGAAATAACAAGGTGTTCCATGAAAGGAAACAGAAGTTATAAGACATTTACCCAACGTTAAGTTTGTGGACAACGCCGACGCCGACGACGCCGGGGGTATGCCATAAGCTCTTCTGCACTTCGTGCAGGCAAGCTAAAAATGTAGAAAAAATGGCTAAATTAAAAAGGTGATATTTTTGTTAAAAAATATTTTTTCGGAATAAAAACACCAAGGTGCACATCTTCAATATGTGCAGAAGACGCGTGTCACCCCGCTATGCACAATGCAGAAGTATTTGATGTTCTACATTTCCGCAGTCTCCCATGTACAGATAATAACAGAAAACAAATTCTAACAATTTACGCACTATGTATTGAACTGTTTGTTCTTCCTTTATCCCGGCAGTTCTTGATATTGAAATTTCTGCTGATGGAACTATCTTAACCCATTAAAGATAGCGGTGTAAGGGTTGTTAACCCAGTCCATGCCAAGGATAGTCGATTTTGTTTGTGGAAAATCCTAAATATTTTCTTTATATGTGCTCAGAAGTATATGTCGTGACCACCATTTCAACCGTCTCATCGATTATGATTAACCCTTATAACACTGAATAAAATGTTGTCGTCTGCTGTTTATTTTTATTTTCCATTTTCCTAAACACAAACATGGTTTGACAACACTTTAGAACTTTAGAATCATTTCCAATGAAAATGATTCTATAGTGCTGTCAAACAATGTTTTTATTGAGAATGAAAACAAAATATAAAACAACAGCAGATGACAATTTACAATTCCAGGGCGAGCTATCTGGACCATGGGAGGAAACATAAACACAGCGTGTGACATCGACATCCGCAAATACCCATTTGATAAGCAGACCTGCATTATTGAGCTAGGGAAGCAATACAGCTATGATTCCTACCTAATGCTGAAAGCGACAACTGAAACGATAAACATAAACGCGTTCCGAAAAAATGGAGAATGGGACATTGCCAGTACAAGGACGTACAGTCTGCAGCTGCCTGGTATTCAAGACTACACTAGATTGGCCATGGAGCTGACACTGGTGAGAAAGCCATTGTTCTACCTCCTCAATATCCTGCTACCTGTCTTGAGTCTATCATTTCTCAACATTGTAAGTTTCAAGCTGCCAGCGAACAGTGGGGAGAGAATTGGCTACTGTGTTTCGCTGTATCTCACATTCGCTATACTGTTGACTGCAGTTGGAGACTCCATGCCAAAGGTATCAGACAAAATATCGTATTTACAAATGTATGTGTATCTACAGTTAAGTATGAGCTCGAGCATTACAGTTATATCTGTATACCTTGTTCACGTAAGCAGACGACAATCAAAATCTATACCACTGATTCTTAGACCCATACTCAGCATTATCCGATGTAAAGTAAATTGCAGGAGTTTTGGACCATTCAAACAAGAGACGGAGGAAATTCAAGATCATTCAGAAGGTAATGAGGACGTGAGTGACACTGCAGCCAAAGATGGGGAAATAACAGATTGGGAAAATATTGCCATGGAAGTCGACAAAGTGCTATTTTGGATATTTCTGAGTTTGTATATTACAGTGTCTATAGCTGTTATTGGTCTAATGATCTGGATATAAAACTGTAGTTACTGAAATAGTAGAATCAAAATCGTCGAGACGGTTCAAATGAGTGGTCACAACATAAATTATAGTTTAATTGAGAAATAACAGAAATAAAAATATGTAAAACATTTCATAGCTGTAATGGTGTATTCCGAATGTAATGGGTTAATCATATCAGATACACCATGTGATTTTGTACTTTTGAACATGTGCATGAAAATTATTTACCAAATTTACAATATCTCCAGTAAATGACGTCGAAAGTAGACAAAATTTTCATAGCAAATGTGGAATTCTATTCCACATTTGCTATGAAGATTTTGTCATCTTTCAACTATTCCACATTTTCAATGAAAATGTTGTCTACTTTCGACGTCATTTACAGAAAATATCAGTTTCTGTAAATATATGTTAGGAAAAATCATATGTTCTTAGGTACAAAACCACATGGTGCGTCTCATATGTGGGTTATTTTTAAAAAAAATCTAAAAATAAAACCAACATGAAAGACACTGTAGATCTTAAGGAGACGGCTCGCTACGAGCAACCTCATCTGGATCTACAGTGTTGGTAAATGTTAGCTTTACGATCTGTGGAGTTGAAAGGGTTGATACAAGTGTGTACATTTAGAATCATTTCAAAGAGATACAGAATTATGGATAGTTAATACAGACATTTGCACTAATTTTCTCATGGAAAATTCTGTATTATATGATTATATGACTACAAAAATGTCCATGTGACTGTGCCTGGAGAAATTACTACATGTATAACCGAGCAATATGTATAAAATTGCTGACGAGTTTCATAAGTCGCATATCAAATGGAAACAAGTACATATGTAAAACATTTTGTTATATCGCATGACTTCACCTTCCGAAAAGCAGAAAACTTGAGACATCCAATACGTTCCATTGAGCAGATGCCAGTGCCTATTTTTGCATCGAATTAAACATCTCCATGAGAATATAGTTTTACAATATGTGGGGCTCTGTATATTTATAGCATTTTGCTTAAAGCAAAATGATATAAATATACGCAGCCCCGCAGGCGACATGGATTTCTTTTTATTCATTTGTTCCCTCAATTTAACAATTTGTTCCCTCATAACAATTTGTTCCCTCAATTTAACAATTTGTTCCCTCGAATTAACAATTCGTTCCCATGATATAACAATTTGCTCCTTCGAATTACAATTCGTTCCCACAAAATAACAATTTGTTCCCTCGAATTAACAATTTGTTTCCATGAAATAACAAATTTGTTCCCTCAATTTAACAATTCGTTCCCACGAAATAACAATTTGTTCCCTCGAAATAACATCAAACAGCTTCAAAGTAGATATAAGGTGTTGCGCGCGCAGCTGGGCGCCAGGAATTAATTGTTAATTTGTGGGAACGAATAGTTAAATTGTGGGAACAAATTGTTATTTCGTGGGAACAAATTGTTATTTCGTGGGAACGATTTAATAAAAACAAATTATACGTCCCCTGTGGGTCTCCGTATAAATATGCCATATTTTAGGTGCCTGTTATTTGCGGACACTTCTTATTACCAAATGGGAACACATTCTAGCAATTGCAGTAATTTACTGAGTCACTGGTGCTTCTAATGACGTTTAAAACATGATGATGTCAATGACAAAATATCATTGCTATGTCGCGCCAGTATGAACATCATTTGGGTACAGATTTAGCCAATTAAAGACGGGATACAATTATAGTAGTATGAAACTTTTAGGAGAAAAAATCCCCATTTTCATTATTTCATCTCGAAAGTATATGTTGTTATCACTCGTTTGAACCGTCTCAAAGAGACAGTTCAAATGAGTGGTAACAACAAATACTTTCATGGAGAAATAAACAAAATAATTATGAAGTTAACATACAATTAAGGTATCAGGAATATTCTCCAAGTCGATTGTGCACCGTGCAGGCACTGTTGCAGTTATGGAGCTACACTGGTAGCAACCTTGATAAGCATCCTTTTGTCATGAGGAGGCACATGGGCTGAGAAATGGTACCTTATAAACGTTTGCGACCAGCATAGCCCCAGATCAGCCTGAGCATATGCGCAGTCCATCAGGGCCTACACTGTTCGCTAATTAGCCAAGGAAGTAGCATTACCGTCCTCAGTAACTCAATATTTTATTTCAATGGTGTGGTCATGATTTACAAATGTTGAGAATGTCCTAAGGTACCTTTTCTCAGCTTGTAGTCTATTACATGATGTCCATTAACCACGGTTTGTAATAGTTCTTAATACTTCCTAATTGTCATTAACAACACCATTACCAGTAAATAACGAAGCATGTTTGTCTTCCTCTTATGAATTCTGGGGAACTATTGGTTGCCACAGCAAAATAATATGCGTGTATGAAATCAGACAACTAGATTTTAGTCACAGGCCAAACCCACATCATAAACTGTGATTCGTTGTGTTTTGAGAGGGGAAGTTTGGCCAAACATTTAATTTTTACATTAATTCATATACTAATAATTCCAGCACAACAATATTTACACAATTCCCTAACATTTGATTGGCCCGTAGCAAGTCTCTGTCCAAAATTTATATCCCAGTAAACTCCCATGCCGAACTACTTTCCATAACCGTCAGGCGCAGATAAAATAATTCTTAAGAAAACGGAAAATAAACACATTTTCTTGATGAATTTATTTAAAATTCTGAAATTATAAGGAATGAATGGTATTTTTGTGGAATTTATCGGGGATATAAACTTGGAAAAGTCGCGGGAATACTGGACGAGGCCTTCCGGCCTTCGTCCAGTATTCCCGCGACTTTTCCAAGTTTATACCCCGATAAATTTCACAAAAAGGCCATTCATTCCTATAGTTGTACCAGTATCTGAGATTATACATTTCACTAATCTTGTTTTCTAATCATATTGCATACATAGTGTATGCTGACTACAAATGAATAAATATGGTTTAACCAAGTTTGAATTTCTAATGCACCAATATATCACAATAAAATCCTGATCAATTTCTATACCTGTATTAATGTAATCTTTAAAGGTACATGCCCACTTAGTAACTTGTAATATAGGGAGACAGATAGTTTTGTATATTCTGTAGATATGACATTTTCTGGTAAAACAAACACGCATTCACCATTACCCCACGTATTGATTGGCATTATTATACATTTTATATCGGGATGTAAATTTCCACACTGATATCAGGGGCGATAACCGTGTTTCCTTAAAATGTTAACGGACATTTATATTTATTCTCTGTAATTATTTGTTGGTGTGCAGTGACCATACTTTATAATCTGTTGAAAAGATTCTTTTTTTCAGGTGATGCATTTAATGCCTCATTTGGATATGAAAATAGCATGATACCACCGCGAGTCACTATCAGTAAAATAACTATTACTAAATGATTATATCTGTAACTTGCAAATTTTAGAACTGGTGGAATAGTAAAGTAACATAATTATACACTTATTTAATTCCTATAAAGAACATTTTGTGCCTACTGAGTGGGCATGTACCTTTAATGGTTTCCATATATATTATTCATACATCAGCACATGGTCTAAATCAAAACCTGCATAGACACTAGAACCTGTAATTACGGTAGAATTATCAGGAGAGATAGATGAATATGTAGTGGCGTAGCCAGGCTCTTGCCAAGGGGGGGGGGAGGGCAAAATGTGGATCAAGTTTGCAATGGGGTGCGGGAGCATTATTCCTCGAAAAAAGTAATGATTTCTACATTAAATTTCCTCGATGTAGTGAATTTAACCCTTTCAACACTACATACCTCTTTAGTAGTGTTCGTGGCGAGCCATCTCACCAGGATCTGCACTTTTTGCAAGTAATCATAATTATTTTTTTAAAGAAAAAAACACCCCTTTTTCATAAATGGACTAGTGTGAATGTAATGGGTTGAACCATTTCACAACTAGGTAACTGGTATGGAATCTTTCATTTAGAATTTTTAACTATTTCATTAATCTGAAAAGAAGTGTGTTTGTCAAAAATCAGAAAATATCCACAAACAGTGCAGATCCTGATGAGACGGCTCGTTACGAGCCGGATCATCTGGATCTACACTGTTTGCGAACATTGGGAAAGTGGTCTGTACTGTTGAAAGGGTTCACCATTCAGTTGAAGCGACACATCCCATATCAATTTGGCCCTAACTGACACTCATTGCTTTATGAAATCAGTGAACTCATTTATTAAATATCATATTAACCCTTAGAATGCAGAAACAAAATTTGTTGTGGGCTGCAGTTTTGTATATTGTCTTCTTTCTCAATAAAATCATAGATATTTCATGGATATAGTGTTGGTCCATGTATGTACCGGCTTCTAAAATTATCAGTTTGTCGGTTCTGGACCGAATTTTGAAATCTCGGACCGATTGAGATTTGCAACTATCCTTAAAATTTGGTCCGAAAATAATGAAATCCGACTGCTATTTCAGTATCAACTGTGTAAATGTACCGATGTTGACACCAAGTAGTGTCAACTTTATGACACATATCCAGGGCATATCCGTGTTAAAACATTGTCAGGTAATAAATCGTTGTGTATTCGGTCGCCTTTCAACACATTACTCCCCGTGTTGATTTTTCATAACACGCGCATGGTAATTGTGACAGGTGTAGGTATCGATAGCATAGAGATCATAGCGGTTTATAAATAGACTGGCTTTAGCATAAAGATACGTGATTTGTTAAGACTCGCCATTTCTGATATAATATTTATATTACACCTTTCCCCCCAAGTAACTGACACGGACTATTCCATATTAAGTTTGGAACTGTTACATTACGCTGTATTAGGGGTCATTTTTGGTATAGATAAAGTACGTACGAATACAGGCGCAGATACAGGGGGGGGGGGGACTTTTTGCGTGGCCTAGGGGTCAGGAAATCGCATCTGCGGCGATCTGGCATTTACAAATTTCCCCTGCAATTATTCCTGTATCAGCGCCTGGAATGACGTAGATCCTGAGACGGCTTGTGAATAGCTGGCTCATCGGGATCTACAGTTTGCAAACATTTTCATAAAGGACACAGGTACATCTGCCATGTCAAAAGTGTTTATCTGCGATCCAAAGTAATACAAAAAGACAAAATATGAAACAAAAAACCGCAGAGAGCAATTTTCGGTTCCCAAATTTTAAGGGTTAAATTCAACCCCTATAGAATGGCCCTCAGACTCCACTGGTGCTGTCTGGTAATGCTTGGATGACAGAATATAAAAGAGACAATTTAAACCCTCATTTGGGACCTGACGACAATGTGACTCGTAATTCCAGCTCAGCCTGTGCATCTGTGCAGTTTAATCAGGGGTCTAAGCCAGTCGCCATTCCGTCCGTTGATAATTGTGTATGCCCTTAAAGGATAGCTTTAACCCTTAAAATGCTGAATTAAATTGTGTTGTCGGGTGTTTATTTTCAATTTTTTCCAATAAAAAAACATGCTTTGACAGCACTTTAAATTCTAAAGTGCTGTCAAACCATGTTTTATTGAGAAAGAAGACAAAATATTAAATAACAGCAGACAAAAGTTTTCGTTTCCGGCATTCTAAGGGTTAAATTGATGAGCATATCGCTGATAAGATCAACACCGTCAACAAATGTTCTAAGGTCCTTTTTCTCAGCAACATTTGGACTCTGCTTTTAGGATTGACAACCATATTGTCTCTCTGTATTGCAATCCTGTCCCTCCTACTCATCTGGAATTGACTCTTCCAGGGCTCCAGATAAGGAATTAGTAATTGAGTATTGTCACTCCATCATTTCTGAAACAATTGGGTATTTCAAAATTTTAATTGGGTAAAATAAAATCACACTGCTGTTTACACATCAGCAGACAGCAATTATTGAATAGTTTGCTTCTAAATGAAAACATGTCTTGGCATTTCCTTAGAATTTTCATCATTTTTTATTGCTTTTTGATACTCACTACTTCTGATTTCAATTGTCGAGCCCGCCGAGGCATTTGATGGTCTCAGAGTATATTTATTTGAAGTTTGAATTAAGGTATGTAAAAGCTTTAACGCAAATTTGAAAGCCATTTGACCTAGACCTTGGGCATGTGGGTCGCATGGGTGGGCTATCGAAATGAAAATATGGATGATAATAAAGAACTGTTTGAAGCAAATCTGAGTAAGTGTTGTGGAGATATAAGGTATGTAAAAACTTTAACACAAATTTCAAAGTCATTTGACCTTGACCTTGGGGCATGAGTGGGACACATAATGAATATATAGATGATGACTAATAAGCATTTGAAGTTTCAAGTCAATGTGATTTAGGACTGCAGAGATATAAGGTATTTAAAAACTCTAACGCAGATTTCGGACGGACGGACGGATGGACGGACTAACATTTTGGGTTTATGGGCTATTTGTTCTTGGATGATGTTTCAAATATCCAATATGTGGTTTTTCGCTTTATTGAAATATTCAACATCCAAGGTATTTATTTTCTCTTCTACTATCATAGACTGAGACAAATAGGGGAGATAATTTGGTAATGCACTTCCACTTTTACTGTACCAGTAGCCTATTTAATCAAAATTGCAAAGTATACTTTTCTAGCAAAGTATACTTTGAGGGAGTAATCATTTATTTTTCCTGAAATGCATTATTTCATATAGAACTAACGACTACATATATTTGATGATTAAAATTATGCATAATTATTATACTGAATTTATTACATTATCACAGCCAAAATGGCTGTGATAATGTAATAAATTCAATATAATAAAAATTAATAAATTTATCCTAAAATTGAAAATTTCTCCCTCAAAGTATACTATGCTAGAAAAGTATACTTTGCAATGTTGGTGAAATAGGCTACAGGAATGACAAATACCGAAACATGACGTGATAGTTATTTATCAGAATTATTAAACATTATTTTAACTTACAGTTTGCCCTAATTTCTAAACCAATCACTGGGCAGCATTGTGCTCCATTTATTTCACATATTGCAATGTTTAACCCCAATAAGTTATAATTATATTATCCAATTTAATGATTAACTGTTCGACATGAAATGAAAAATCAATACACGGATGGGAAATGCATTATAAACTTGGCTGAACTGTAAGTGTGTTATTGTTCACATATTGGATTTTTCGGGAACTGAATGCTCCCTCGCATTCAATTCGTTAAAATTCCATTATGTGAACAATAACGTATACACATTTCTATATTACTCATATTTTTTTCAAGCGACAGATATGTACAATTGTATTCATAAATACTGTATTCATTCTAATAGTAGCCACCTTTCTAATAGTAGCCCCCCTCCCATATTTGTATTCTAAATATGTTATTTTCACATACAAAAGCCATTTAAAACATTGTTTTAAATGGCTTTTGTATGTGACAATAACATATTTTGATCATTATTATTTTCCACATCTTGATCCCACAAATTGCATAGCCCCGGGGGCATTTATTAGAATAAATACGAAATGCGACAAATGTACAATTAAAAAAATATCTTTCTTACTAATCTGTTCCATCACTTTTTTCCCATAACTGAGACGGTGCCTTTAAGCTGCAACTGTAGAGCTCCAGATAAGTTTTGTATTTAAAGAGTATTATCCCTTTCCCTGTTTTGCGATATTTCGACTCTACCAAATCGAAAACATCTGAATAAAAGAATCAAATGCTGGGTCAAATAATGGTTAAATTATCTGATAGAGTAGAAAACATTGTGGGAAAAGGAGAAATTGCTTGTTACAAGCAATTTCTCCTTTTCCCACAATGTTTTCAAAAGACATCTTCTGCAGAGGCGTGAAAAGTCGTCTCTATCAGGGAAAGGGTTATACACATGTACTACCAGATTTCAAATTCAATGCATTATTTATAGGGAACAAAATTAATGATAAAAAATAAAACAAATTAAAAATTCACTTATTTGAGCTGCAAAAAGCATTTTACAGGTCATGAAAGTAAATTTTCAACTTCATTACAGCATTTTCACTACTCAATTTGAAAATAAATGTATATTTTCACATTGCTGTGAGTATTTTGTACTCCCAATTTTGATAATCAACGAGTATTCTGCTAAAATAAGTGCGTAAAATATCATGCCAATACGCACCTTATCTGGAGCTCTTCAGAGGAAATGGTTTGTAATTTGAGTTAGTGTTTGAACAGAATATGGTGTACTACAGTGATTAATTATATTTGACCGGAGATAAGGAGTAAAACAGTAATTGTGATGCCACAAGTGGATTACTTGGCACAATCCATAAACAAATTACAATGGTAACAGACAACCAAATAACTAAACGAAGTTCACAGTCATGCAAATGACGAAGGAATATTTATTAACATGGTTGATACTTAATAACACACTGTTATGTTGTGTTTGTGAATATGGATCATTCGATGATATGGATAGACTGCATAAAAACCTGACAAAAAATTACAACAGGAATATTCGCCCAGTACGGAACCAGTCTGATGTTGTTGTTGTGGATATTGAGGTGCACATTGTTTCCATACAAGGACTCGACGAGAAAGCACAGGTACTGTGATTGTAAAACATTTGACCGACGATCTGACAAAAATTGAATTTTGTAACCAGTGTAGAGCAAGACCAGTAGCCTATTTCACCAACATTGCAAAGTATATATACTTATCTAGCAACGTATACTTTGAGAAATTTTCAATTTAAGGATAAATTTATTAATTTTTATTATACTGAATTTATTACATTATCACAGCCATTATGGCTGTGATAATGTAATAAATTCAGTATAATAAATCTGCATACTTTTAATCATCAAATATATGCAGTCGTTCGTTCTATATGACATAATGCATTTCGGGGAAAATAAATGATTACTCCCTCAAAGTATACTTTGCTAGAAAAGTATACTTTGCAACTTTGATGAAATCGGCTACAGATTGCATGACGCACAGGCTGGTCTTGGTCAACACTGGACAAAAGGCATGCATCTGTACAGTCTGGTTACTGTCTACACTGTTCGCCTGTCTGATTTGTCGAGTTTAATTTTGTCGTCTGCTGTTTATTTCTTATTTTCCATTTTTTTCCATGAAAATGTGCTTTGACAATGCATGAGAATTTTTTGAAATGCAGACCCTTCTCATGTGCTGGGAAAAATGTATTTAACTCTTTGCATGCTGGGAAACTTGTGGGCTATAAATAGTTCAAAACTAGCGGACAAAAATTCATCATATTTACTTGTATTTCTCGCTGTAAATATCATGAATATGTCTTGGAATTTCATTAGAATTGAGTCCTGAGGACTCAATTCTAATGAAATTCCAAGACATATTTACAGAGAGAAATAAAACATATAGTCCTAATTTGTTTGGCGGATATTTTCGCCACTAGCATGCAAAGAGTTAATGGTGTTTAACGGACTGTCAACAGCTGAGGTTAATGGAGATAACGGGGTCGAATCCCATATTTCACCTGTACAGATGGGGGAACTCAAATAATCAGAACTGAATATTTACAGAAAAAATATACCATATTATATTCAGCCCTGAAAGTAGAATACCGGAAACTTGACCTGGTGCCAGGTCCTCACAACACTTCCTCACGTCACTTAGCCCCACTCCCAAAATGAAACAGGATTAGTAATAACCGTACTACTTTATATTAAATGGGCGTAACCGGATTCAACTCTCAAGTAACAAGAAAGTAAAAAAAAATAAACAAGAAACGAGGCAAAGCCACGAAGGCCAGGTTTTTTCCAAGCATAGACACTTGGATAACATAATTATACCCACTTTTTGTAGACTAGATGGCCGTGGCCTGCATGTCGCGCCTTGGGGCGAGGCATGGACACTAAAAAAATAGATATAGTAGATGGAAAAACTTTAACCAAAAAACTTTAACCGGACACACGGACGAACGGACGGACGTATGCCAAAATGCCGATGATATCGCGCTTTCCGCAAGCAGGTGTGACAATGATGATAAACACACATGTGAAGTATCAAGGTATTGGGTGAAGCAGTTGCAGAGATATAGTACACGAAAAAAACTTTTAACAAAAAAATTCAAAGTTATTTGAACTTGACATGGATGCACAGGATCGCGCTTTCGCAAGCAGGTGCGACAATGATGATAAACACCCTGTGAAGTATCAAGGTATTGGGTGAAGCAGTTGCAGAGATATAGTACACGAAAAAACTTTAACAAAAAAATTCAAAGTAATTTGACCTTGACATTGGGCACAGGATCGCGCTTTCCGCAAGCAGGTGCGACAATGATGATAAACACTCATGTGAAGTATCAAGGTATTGGGTGAAGCAGTTGCAGAGATATAGTACACGAAAAAACTTTAACAAAAACAAGAAACGAGGCAAAGCCACGAAGGCCAGGTTTTTTCCAAGCATAGACACTTGGATAACATAATTATACCCACTTTTTGTAGACTAGATGGCCGTGCCTGCATGTCGCGCCTTGGGGCGAGGCATGGACACTAAAAAAATAGATATAGTAGATGGAAAGACTTTAACCAAAAAACTTTAACCGGACACACGGACGAACGGACGGACATATGCCAAAATGCTGACGATATCGCGCTTTCCACAAGCAGGTGTGACAATGATGATAAACACCCATGTGAAGTATCAAGGTATTGGGTGAAGCAGTTGCAGAGATATAGTACACGAAAAAACTTTAACAAAAAAATTCAAAGTAATTTGAACTTGACATAGGACACAGAATCGCGCTTTCCGCAAGCAGGTGCGACAATGATGATAAACACCCATGTGAAGTATCAAGGTATTGGGTGAAGCAGTTGCAGAGATATAGTACACGAAAAAAAACTTTAACAAAAAAATTCAAAGTAATTTGACCTTGACATTGGGCACAGGATCGCGCTTTCCGCAAGCAGGTGCGACAATGATGATAAGCACCCATGTGAAGTATCAAGGTATTGGGTGAAGCAGTTGCAGAGATATAGTACACGAAAAAACTTTAACAAAAAAATTCAAAGTAATTTGACCTTGACATTGGGCACAGGATCGTGCTTTCCGCAAGCAGGTGTGACAATGATGATAAGCACCCATGTGAAGTATCAAGGTATTGGGTGAAGCAGTTGCAGAGATATAGGACACAAAAAAAGTTTAACAAAAAAATTCAAAGTAATTTGACCTTGACATTGGGCACAGGATCGCGCTTTCCGCAAGCAGGTGCGACAATGATGATAAGCACCCATGTGAAGTATGAAGGTATTGGGTGAAGCAGTTGCAGAGACATAGTACACGAAAAAACTTTAACAAAAAAATTCAAAGTAATTTGACCTTGACATTGGGCACAGGATCGCGCTTTCCGCAAGCAGGTGCGACAATGATGATAAACACCATGTGAAGTATCAAGGTATTGGGTGAAGCAGTTGCAGAGATATAGTACACGAAAAAACTTTAACAAAAAAAATCAAATTAATTTGACCTTGACATTGGGCACAGGATCGTGCTTTCCGCAAGCAGGTGCGACAATGATGATAAACACCCATGTGTAGTATCAAGGTATTGGGTGAAGCAGTTGCAGAGATATAGTACACGAAAAAACTTTAAAAAAAAAAATTCAAAGTAATTTGACCTTGACATTGGGCACAGGGGCCGCACGGTTGGGGGTTAGAATGAAAATATGGATGATGATAAACACCCATGTGAAGTTTCAAGGTAATGGGCGAAGCAGTTGCAGAGATATAGTATAACGAAAAAGTTTTAACCAAAAAACTCTAACCAGACGTACGTTAAAAAGTTAACGTTGAAAATGGCTAAGTCAATTACGTAGAAATAATAGGTGAAGGTAAAAAAATGGTCACATGTTGGATAGTTGTTTGTGGTAGGCACCCCTTGGTTATGAAGCTATGAAAGTTTGGTGGTCTAGGTGGTACAGTACCAAAGAAATGGACTTAAACACGAAAACTTAACATTGTAAACGCGAAAACTTAACATTGAAAATGGCTAAGTCGACTGCGCGGAAAAAATGGGTGAAGTTAAAAAAAAAGTAACATGTTGGATAGTGATATGTGGTGGGTACCCCTTGATTATGAAGCTGTGAAAGTTTGGTGGTCCTAGGTGGTACAGTACGAAAAGAAATGGACTTAAACACGAAAACTTAACATTGTAAACGCGAAAACTTAACATTGAAAATGGCTAAGTCGATTACGCGGAAAAAATGGGTGAAGTTAAAAAAAAAGTAACATGTTAGATAGTGATATGTGGTGGGCAGCCCTTGATTATGAAGCTGTGAAAGTTTGGTGGTCCTAGGTGGTACAGTAACAAAGAAATGGACTCAAACACGAAAACTTAACATTGATTGTGGACGCCGCCCGCCCGCCCGGCTTTCGCCAATCCAATAGCCTGGATTTTTTTTCAAAAAACCTGGCTAAAAATCAAAGTAATTTGACCTTGACATTGGGCACAGGATCGCGCTTTCCGCAAGCAGGTGCGACAATGATGATAAACACCCATGTGAAGTATCAAGGTATTGGGTGAAGCAGTTGCAGAGATATAGTACACGAAAAAACTTTAACAAAACATTCAAAGTAATTTGACCTTGACATTGGGCACAGGGGCCGCACGGTTGGGGGTTAGTTTTTAAGAATGGAAATATGGATGATGATAAACACCCATGTGAAGTTTCAAGGTAATGGGCGAAGCAGTTGCAGAGATATAGTATAACGAAAAAGTTTTAACCAAAAAACTTTAACCAGACGTACGTTAAAAAGTTAATGTTGAAAACGGCTAAGTCAATTACGTAGAAATAATAGGTGAAGGTAAAAAAATGGTCACATGTTGGATAGTTGTATGTGGTGGGTACCCCTTGATTATGAAGCTGTGAAAGTTTGGTGGTCCTAGGTGGTACAGTACCAAAGAAATGGACTTAAACACGAAAACTTAACATTGTAAACACGAAAACTTAACATTGAAAATGGCTAAGTCGACTACGCGGAAAAAATGGGTCAAGTTAAAAAAAAAGTAACATGTTGGATAGTGATATGTGGTGGGCACCCCTTGATTATGAAGCTGTGAAAGTTTGGTGGTCCTAGGTGGTACAGTAACAAATAAGAATTGGACTCAAACACGAAAACTTAACATTGATTGTGGACGCCGCCTGCCGCCCAGCCCGCCCGCCCGCCCGGCTTTCGCCAATCCAATAGCCTGGATTTTTTTAAAAAAAACTTACCCGAGGGCCAAACCAGGATATATCGGGATTCCATTGAGGATGTATCCCATTGTTAAGTTGACACTTCGCATGTTCACAACCAACCACCCACATGCTGTCCATTGGAAATGATTCAAAAATGTTGCTAAAACATGGCTTTGATGAGATAAATGGAGGAAAAAAACATACAGCAGACGACAAATTTTAATTCAGCATTGTAAGGATTAACAAGGTGAAAAATCAGACTAAATCAGAGCTCCAGTTAACCCTTTCCCTGTTTTGCGATATTTCGACTCATCCAAATCCAAAACATCTGAATAAAAGAATCAAATGCTGGGTCAAATGATGGTTAAATTATCTGATTGAGTAGAAACCATTGTGGGAAAAGGAGAAATTGCTTGTTACAAGCAATTTCTCCTTTTCCCACAATGTTTTCAAAAGACATCTTCTGCAGAGGCGTGAAATGTCGTCTCTATCAGGGAAAGGGTTAAGGTGCGTAATTTGGAGGTAATTTTTTTATTTCTCCATCAAAAATGGCAAGTTGGGAGTGCTTTAGAATTGTCTCAATGAGACGATTCTAAAGGACTCCCAACTTGCCATTTTTTATGAAGAATTAACAAAATTTCACCCCAAGTTGGTCAAATTACGCACCTTAACTGGAGCTCTGTACATCAGAGTGGCAGCTGATGAGGTTCAAATCAGGAAGTAAATAAACCCAGATTTGTCAGATCTTCATACTTTTTTGAGCATGCTCTCGAATCCTCAGCTACAAACCGAGCATGAGTTATACTCGAGCACATACTCAGAGAGTTTTATAATCACATGAGCAGGTGTTCAGTTCCACCATTGGACTACTGACATACTGGACAGACGAGAACCTCCGATGGGACCCACAGGACTACGGAGGAGCAGAGTTGCTGACTTTCCAGCTGAAAGATATTTGGGTGCCAGACATCTCCCTACAGAATGCCGTTGACAATGGGTGGGCACAGTTCCAGGCTGACCCATCCAGTAGAGTGACAGTTAACTCCTCAGGTAAAGCTTTATTATTTATTGAGGCCATGCCTGTCATTATTTTTCTCTGTTAAGCGTCCACCCAGATGGCCAAAACCTACCTACCGGTACGTATCCGGTAAAAACAAACAAGGTCTTGAAACTAGATGGCTGCGGCCTGCATGTCGTGCCTTGTGGCGAGGCATGGTCACTAAAAAAAAAGTTATAGTATAACGAAAAACTTTAACCAAAAAACTTAACCAAAAACTTTAACTGGACACATGTACGTACTGTACGTACGTATGTACGCCAAAATGTCGACTATATCATGCTTTCCGCAAGCGGGCGCGAAAAAAACTTTAACCAAAAACATCAAAGTAATTTGACCTTGACATTGGGCACAGGGGCCGCACGGGAGGGGGGTAGAATGGAAATATAGATGATGATAAACACCCATGTGAAGTTTCAAGGTAATGGGCAAAGCAGTTGCAGAGATATAGTATAACGAAAAACTTTAACCAAAAAACTTAACCAAAAACTTCAAAGTAATTTGACCTTGACATTGGGAACAGGGGCCGCACGGGAGGGGGTAGAATGAAAATATAGATGATGATAAACACCCATGTGAAGTTTCAAGGTAATGGGCAAAGCAGTTGCAGAGATAAAGTACAACGAAGAAAAACTTTAACCAAAAAACTTTACCAAAAACTTCAAAGTAATTTGACCTTGACATTGGGCACAGGGGCTGCACGAGAGTGGGGTAGAATGAAAATATAGATGATGATAAACACCCATGTGAAGTTTCAAGGTAATGGGCAAAGCAGTTGCAGAGATATAGAATAACAAAAAACTTTAACCAAAAAACTTAACCAAAAACTTTAACCAAACAACTTAACCAAAAAACTTAACCAAAAAGCTTAACCAAAAAGCTTAACTAAAAAACTTAACCAAAAACTTCAAAGTAATTTGACCTTGACATTGGGCACAGGGGCCGAACGGGAGGCGGGTAGAATGAAAATATAGATGATGATAAACACCCATGTGAAGTTTCAAGGTAATGGGCAAAGCAGTTGCAGAGATATAGTATAACGAAAAACTTTAACCAAAAAACTTTACCAAAAACTTTAACCAAAAAACTTAACCAAAAAGCTTAACCAAAAAGCTTAACCAAAAACTTTAACCAAAAAACTTAACCAAAAACTTTAGCCAAAAAACTTAACCAAATTACACTTTGAAGTAAATTGACTTGACATTGCAAAGGGGTCCGCCCAGGTGAGCGGGGTATAGAATAACGAATATAGATGATGATAAACACCTAATGTGAAGTTTAAAATTGGGTAACTTGGGCAAAGCAGTTGCAGAGATATAGTATAATCAAAAAACTTTAACCAAAAACTTAACCAAAAAACTTTAAACCAAAAACTTAACCAAAAACTTTAACCAAAGAACTTAACCTTACAGCTTAACCAAAAACTTTAATCGGACACACGTACGTACGTACGCCAAACGGCCGACTATATCGCGCTTTCCGCAAGCGGGCGCGACAAAAACTTAACCAAACAACTTAACCAAACAACTTAACCAAAAACTTTAACCGGACACACGTACGTACGTACGTACGTACGTACGTACGCCAAAGTGCCGACAATATCAGCAAACTTGAAAAAAAAATAAGTATACATATGTATATTGTCAACTAGCAGCATACACAGTTTGTTTGTTTTTTCACAGAACCACCCTCTAAACCTACTCGCATGTGGATGCTTAACAGAGAAAGAACTTTGTACGGCCTTGTTTAACTCTTTGCATGGTGGGAAACTTGCTGCGTTAAAAAGTTAAACTAGATGGCCGCGGCCTTCCGGTCGCACCTTGGGGCGAGGCATGGACACTAAAAAAAGAGATATAGTAGACGGAAAAACTTTAACCAAAAACCTTTAACCGGACACATGTACGTACGTACGTACGGACGGACGGACGGACGTACGCCAAAGTGCCGACTATATCGCGCTTTCCGCAAGCGGGCGCGACAAAAACTTTAACCAAAAATTTTAACCAAAAATTTAAAAGTAATTAGACCTTGACATTGGGCACATGGGCCGCACGGGAGGTGGGTAGAATGAAAATATAGATGATGATAAACACCCATGTGAAGTTTCAAGGTAATGGGCAAAGCAGGTGCAGAGATATAGTATATGAAAAAACTTTAACCAAAAACTTTAACCAAAAACTTCAAAGTAATTTGACCTTGGCATTGGGCACAGGGGCCGCATGGGTCGGGGGTAGAATGAAAATATGGATGATGATAAACAGGCATGTGAAGGTTCAAGGTAATGGGCAAAGTAGGTGCATAGATATAGTACATGAAAAAACTTTAACCAAAAACATTAACCAAAAACTTCAAAGTACAGCGGCCGCACGGGTGGGGGTAGAATGAAAATATGGATGATGATAAACACCCATGTGAAGTTTCAAGGTAATGGGTGAAGCAGTTGCAGAAATATAGTATAACAAAAAACTTTAACCGAAAAACTTTAACCAAACAAAAACTTTAACCAAAAACTTCAAAGTAATTTGACCTCGACATTGGGCACAGGGGCCGGACGGGAGGGGGGTAGAATGAAAATATAGATGATGATAAACACCCATCTGAAGTTTCAAGGTAATGGGCAAAGCAGTTGCAGAGATATAGTATAACGAAAAACTTTAACCAAAAAACTATATCGCGCTTTCCGCAAATATATATTGGAGTTTCGTTAGAATTGAACCTCCGAATTTCAAAATATTTATATCGAATTTGGTTACGATCAGTCATTACGTTCAGTCATCAGTTACGTTATTGCATGGACAAGGATATGGAGAACGAAAATTAAAAATGGCCGCCAAGGGGAAATATGTCATCTGAAATTTTTGTAAATCAATAGGGTGGGCCGCCCGTCTTGTTTTTTTCAAACAGGCGTATAAAAATGGAAAATAATTTCTAATCTATGGAGATGTATCTTTTTTTAAATAATATGTATTGGTTGTATAAATTGAATATTTATACACACAATACACATCACATCCTAACTACATAATTATTTTGATAAGAGGTTTGACTGACATATGTAAACCAATACACGGATGCAACCAATGCTTGGACAGTGAGTGAGTGAGTGAATAGGGTTTAACGTCCGCTTTTCTGACATAGAGGTACAAGCCTCAGGGAGTCTACACGCAGACGGGTCAACGGGGTCGAGTCCCGTATCCACCTGTCCAAGGGGGGTAAATCCCAACTTCAGAACTCAATATTTACAATCAAAATATATATTCAGTCCTGAAATTAGAAGAACCTGATATGGTGCCAGGCCCTTGCCACACCAGCATCATTTATCCCATCCCCTAAAAGTAATAGGATTAGCGCTAATCTTACGTTTATATATGGGGCATAGCCTGACTCAACTCTCACATACAAGAAAGCCAAAAATGTACATGAGGGCCAAATCCGGTATAGTGGGTTCCGGAAAGTATGAACCCAATCGTTAAGCCAGTTTAGTCGCCTTTTACGACAAGCAATGGCTACTGCAGCACTATATCTCAGGATCAGTTGATCCCGCCCCGGTGCCTGCACGGGGCCAATGCTTGGACAGATATTTTACTACGTCAAACTGGACTAGATGTTGGAAATTATTTGTGGTGAATTCACGGATATTCTATGACCGCAGATATAGCGGAAATAAATTCTGTGGCAAACCTCGGAATTCCTACGCGTTTCCTTGCCTCGCCTGATAAACGTGATATCAAAAGCCATCGGTTATTCTCTATTTCCAGGCCGGGTGAGTTGGTACACTGGAGGAAACGTCCAAACCACATGCACCATAAACATACAGAAATACCCGTTTGACCAGCAAACCTGCCCAATTATAATTGGAAAGATGTATAGCCTTGACTGGTCAGTGATGCTGAATGCAATCTCAGAAACAATTAGCCAGAACTTGTTTAAAGGCAACGGGGAATACGACATAGTAAGTTCTAGAACTTACAACATTGTACTGTGGGGCTACACCAGGTTAGCTCATGAGCTAATTTTGAAAAGGAAACCGTTCATTTATATAATGAACGTCATACTACCCGTACTTGTGTTGTCTTTCCTGAACATTTTAACTTTCAAACTACCAGCAGGCTGTGGGGAACGCATAGGATATTGCATGTCGCTATTACTCACGTTTACTGTACTCCTGAATACAGTCAGCAATTCAATGCCGAAAATATCAGAGAATATCTCGTACCTACATATGTTTGTATACCTACAACTCACAATGAGCTCCGTCATTACGTTCATCTCCGTTTACATGGTGAACGTGTGCAACTGTCAAGGAGATGCAAGATCTTTACCAGTGTTTCTGAAACTCATACTGATTCTGAAGAAGATAAAGTGTCGGCGAGCAGATAGTGTGGATATTGCGGAAGCGGTAGACAATGGTTCAGAAGACAAAAAGGAGCCGGACCAGATAAAGACATCACAGAATGAAGAGATGAACTGCATGGCTATTGCCATGAAAACTGACATTGTACTTTTCTGGATTTTTCTAATTTTGTTCATGATTACATCAGCTTCAACATTGTATATCATTGCAATGTAGAATATGTCTTGTTTTATTGAGATTCTGGTAGAGTTGAAAATTGTCACAAGTAAATCCATAAAAGGGGAATATTTTGAATGTAAAAGGTTCAAATAATATCTATGCTTTATTACTTGATATTACACCATCGTCAATCATTAAAAGATGAATGCCAGAAAACCTTCAGTGTGTTTAGTCTATATTAGGACCGCTGCTATTTTTACTTTTTATAAATGATTTACCTCTATACACGGACAATGTTAAGATTGATTTGTATGCAGATGACACAACACTACATGACATGAACAAATCATTGCCAAATGTTAAACGGAATCTGGAGCATGCATTAGAAAAACTATCAACTTGGTGTAATAAGAATGGAATGGTTATAAATTCCTCTAAAACAAAGGTTATGCTCGTGACTACACATCAAAAACAAATACGAATGAACATTGACTGCCTAGATTTAAAGCTTGAGGGTAAAATCTTAAATACAGTATACAATGATAAAATGTTGGATGTTCACATAGATAATAATTTAAGCTGGTCTGTTCACATTGACAACACTGAAAAGAAAATCATAACAAATGTATGGCTTCTTACATCAATAAAAGATTTCTTATCGACTGAACATAGGGTACAATTCTACAAAACGTACATACAGCCACACATTGACTACTGTAGTAGTATATGGGGA
Organism: Conchocele bisecta; assembly: GCA_029237695.1. Taxonomy (NCBI): domain Eukaryota; kingdom Metazoa; phylum Mollusca; class Bivalvia; order Lucinida; family Thyasiridae; genus Conchocele; species Conchocele bisecta. Next base: position 70,878,159 of record CM055265.1, on the reverse strand, counting down.
GGCACGTCACAAACAAATTTGCAAAGACTACACAACTTATATTTACAATGATAGAGCTAAAAGCATGGAAAATCTTAACCCTTCCTACGCTGTTGATGGAAATTGCCGTCTGCTGTTTTTCATTTTTGCTTTAATTCTTAACAAAAAAAATGGTTTTGACAGCACATGAGAATCGTCTCCACTGGAGACGATTCTCATGTGCTGTAAAAATCGGATTTTTGTCGAGAAAATTTGAAAATAAAACATTTCCAGCAGATGACAACATTTAATTCAGCGTTGTAAGAGTTAAACTACTAAGTGTTTATAAATGAAATTTTTAAAGAAAGCTAAATTTATGTTCAAAGTTTCCAAAAATAAAACACCAAATTACATCAATGGCGTGTTTCACTTAAGGCTACACAATGAACATTTACCTAATCTAAGATCCATTACATCAACTAATTTTATTCTGCCAAAATCCAATAAAGAAATCTTTAGACAAAGCATATATCTTACTCGGGCTCCATTATTTGGAAATGTTTGCCTCAGCACTTGAAAACACTTGAATCAGCTACAAATTTTCACTGTAAATGGTAAATGTATCCAGTGGATAAAATCTAGATGTAAAGTTAAGATTATAAATGAAAAATGTCGTACTCTTGTAAATATGTGCACAAAATATCTTAAAAATGTTTTCGTTCATGTAGAAGTTTATGTTGTTGTGTATTCATTTTATTATATGTGTATGTTTTAGTGGTGTTTACTTATCAGACAAAACAATAACCTACAAACTCATCTGCTAGAACAATTACATTTTCAGTCAAATCCCAATGCACAACACGGTCTAACTAGATGGCCGCGGCCTGCATGTCGCGCCTTGTGGCGAGGCATGGACACTAAAAAAAAAGATATAGTATAACGAAAAACTTTAACCAAAAAACTTAACCAAAAACTTTAAGCAAAAAAGTTAACCAAAAACTTCAAAGTAATTTGACCTTGACATTGGGCACAGGGGCCGCACGGGAGGGGGGTAAAATGAAAATATAGATGATGATAAACACCCATGTGAAGTTTCAAGGTAATGGGCAAAGCAGTTGCAGAGATATAGTATAACGAAAAACTTTAACCAAAAAACTTAACCAAAAAACTTAACCAAAAACTTTAACCAAAAACTTAAACCAAAAAACTTAACCAAAAAACTTAACCAAACAACTTAACCAAAAACTTTAACCGGACACATGTATGTACGTATGTACGTACGCCAAAGTGCCGACTATATTGAGCTTTCCGCAAGCGGGCGCGACAAAAACTTAACCAAAAACTTTAACCAAAAAACTTAACCAAAAACTTCAAAGTAATTTGACCTTGACATTGGGCACAGGGGCCGCACAGAAGGGGGGTAGAATGAAAATATAGATGATGATAAACACCAATGTGAAGTTTCAAGGTAATGGGCAAAGCAGTTGCAGAGATATAGTATAACAAAAAAAATTTAACCAAAAAACTTAACCAAAAACTTTTTAACCAAAAACTTCAAAGTAATTTGACCTTGACATTGGGCACAGGGGCCGCACGGGAGGGGGGTAGAATGAAAATATAGATGATGATAAACACCAATGTGAAGTTTCAAGGTAATGGGCAAAGCAGTTGCAGAGATATAGTATAACAAAAAAAATTTAACCAAAAAACTTAACCAAAAACTTTTTAACCAAAACTTCAAAGTAATTTGACCTTGACATTGGGCACAGGGGCCGCACGGGAGGGGGGTAGAATGAAAAATATAGATGATGATAAACACCCATGTGAAGTTTCAAGGTAATGGGCAAAGCAGTTGCAGAGATATAGTGTAACGAAATACTTTAACCAAAAAACTTGAGCAAAAAACTTAACCAAAAACTTTTAACCAAAAAACTTACCCAAAAACTTCAAAGTAATTTGACTTGAACCAAAATGGCACAGGGGCCGTTACAAAGGTGAAGGTTTAGAATTGAAAATATAGATGATGATAAACCACCCATTATGGAATTTGAGTTTCAAGGTTAATGGGCCAAGAGTTGCAGGGAGATGTGATAAACCGAATAAACTTTAACCAAAAAACTTAAACCTACAACTTGGTACAAAAAAACTTAACCAAAAACTTCAAAGTAATTTGGGACCTTGACTTGGGAACAGGGCCGCAGGGAGGGGGGTAGAAAATTTGAAAATATAGATGATGTATAAACACCCATGTGAAGTTTCAAGTAATGGGGCAAAGCGAAGTTTGCCAAGGAGATAATGGGTTAACAAATACTATTAACCAAAAAAAATTAAGCAAAAAACTTAACCAAAAACTTTAACCAAAAACTTAACAAAACTTCAAAGTTTAATTTGACACTTGACATTGGGCACAGGGGGCCGCACAGGAGAGGGTTGGAATTGAAAATATAGATGATGATAAAACACCCATATGAAAGTTCAAGGTAATGGGCCAAAGCAGTTGCAGAGAGGGTAGTATAACGAAATACTTTAACCAAAAAACTTAAGCAAAAAACTTAAGCAAAAACTTTAACCAAAAAACTTAACCAAAAACTTCAAAGTAATTTGACCTTGACATTGGGCACAGGGGCCGCACAGGAGAGGGTAGAATGAAAATATAGATGATGATAAACACCCATATGAAGTTTCAAGGTAATGGGCAAAGCAGTTGCAGAGATGTAGTATAACGAAAAACTTTAACCAAAAAACTTAAGCAAAAAACTTAACCAAAAACTTTAACAAAAAAACTTAACCAAAAACTTCAAAGTAATTTGACCTTGACATTGGGCACAGGGGCCGCACGGGAGGGGGGTAGGGGGGTAGAATGAAAATATAGATGATGATAAACACCCATGTGAAGTTTCAAGGTAATGGGCAAAGCAGTTGCAGAGATATAGTAAAACGAAAAACTTTAACCAAAAAACTTAACCAAAAACTTTAACCAAAGAACTTAACCAAAAAACTTAACCAAACAACTTAACCAAAAAACTTAACCAAAAACTTCAACCAAAGAAGTTAACAAAAAACTTTAACCAAAAAACTTAACCAAAAAGTTTAACCGGACACACGTACGTACGTACGCCAAACGGCCGACTATATCGCGCTTTCCGCAAGCGGGCGCGACAAAAATGTAACATTTAAAATTTCATCTTGACTTTAACCCTAACAATGCTGGATTGGGATTTGTCGTCTGCTGTTTGGTTGTTGTTTTCCATTTTTCTCATCGGGACCAGGTTTTGGCAGCACTTTGGGACCATTTCCAATAGAAATGATTCTGAAGTGTTGTGAAGCCATGTTTTTGTTGGGGGGGAAGGGAATGCAGGAATTAAATCGACGGCGGACAGCAGTTTACGTTTCCTGCATTTTATGGTTTAACTGAACATGTTTTTGACAAGTAGTGATGGTAGTGACAAAAGTTGCATATTTTTTGCTAAGTTTGTGTAGACTTGGAACTTCCTGTGAAATCACAGTTTGATCAGAGTCTACACTGCTTCAATGTATGCTGATAGTCTTGATGTATCTATTAACCAAATTAAAACCCCAAGTAGGCTACACTTTAGAAACATAATCCACATTAGTGATGTCTTTCTTAACATTTGATTAGTGTTTTTGTCACATACTATGTCAATCATTTAGTAATTGTCTATGTACATGTTTCCTTGTTATGTATGCACTATGTACATGTATATAGAGGGCCACATGGAAGATTAGTATCAACTAAATGAGTCACCCTCAGTAAATAAATACTATTATTATTAGTATTATGCACAGGCTGATCGGAATCTACACTGGTCGCAAAATGCATAGGCACCATTCCTCCAGTCACAGCCACATATACCTGAATTACAGTGTACCATCTCTAAACCAGACACCCTTCCCAGGCCCGTACGCAGAGGGGGTGCGACGGGTGCGTACGCATCCCCTTAACCCATTCAACACCACAGGCCTGTATAGTGGTATTGGCAAAAAGTGTAGATCCAGATGAGCCGGCTCGTGACGAGCCGTCTCATCAGTATCTGCACTTTTTGCAAGCAATTTTCATAATTTTGAGAACAAAAACACCTCATAAATGGACTGGTCTGAAAATCATTTTGTGATGATTGGAATGGGTTGCAAAATTAACATATCAAAATCCATTCCAGTTATTTAGGGGTGAAATGGTTAATCTGCCGAGGTGAATGTGCAAAACAACAATGTTTAGCCCTTCGCGCCGTCGATAACGCAACCCCCTAAATTAATTCCTGCGTACCGGCCTGCTTCCTCTGGACCTGACCACTTAAAAAACTTCAGTACCTCTGTACCATCTGTTGAAGAGTTACGGTGCCATACACAGCGTGCAGAGTAGCAAACAGATCTGATTGTTACTTTAGCTGTTAATTATGACACATTTTCCAAAGGAAACTAGAAAATGTGGTCTGTCGATGCACTTAGGGCCCCTATTTGAGAAACTCGGTGAGGCCCCAATAAATGTCAGTTTTATCAGATTATGAAAGTAGAATATTCTACTAACCCTTAGACCGACACTCACAACAAGTGTCGTCTGTTGTTGCTTTTATACCCTGACTTATTTCTCAATAAAAACATGATTTGACAGCACTTCAGAATCATTTCCAATGGAAATGATTCTAAAGTGCTGTCAAACCATGTTGTAAATTATTCTAAAGTGCTGTCAAAGCATGTTTTTGATGATGAAACTGGAAAATAGAAAATAAACAGCAGATGACAAAAAAATTATGATAGCGGTCTAAGGGTTAAGGATCCGTTCTATACCAGGGGGCCGTTTCACTAAACTTTGTACGACTAAAATGTTCGTAAGTGCAAATTTAGGATCATCTGGGAATTTCAATTGATGGATTTACATTTATTGAGCATAGGCTGCATATGCAGCCTATGCTCAATAAATGTAAATCCAATAATTGTTTACATGAAAACATTGTTAATGTGAAATTTACAGACTATCATAATTTTGCACTTACGAACATTTTAGTCGTAAGAAGTTTAGTGAAACGGCCCCCAGATCCTCATATGATTTAAATATAATTGCTTCCCAAATGTGATGGGACCAGGGCTTCAATAATTTCAGAATGCCAATCGATCCAGACTTAACTGTCGGCCCGAAGAAGCCGGTACGATTAGTCAGCCCCACCCCTCCTCCACCCCCACATTTTCGCGATCTCTCTCATGTATAGGTCGTGAACGTGTAAACGCTAGATTGTAACATGGCCCTAACAGGACACCGTGCGATTCACATGTTTTAGGAGGCGATTCTCATGTTTTGTCAAAAATAAATTCTATTAAACATGTGTTGGCAGCATTGAGAATCGTCTCCTAAGATGATTAAATCTTGCGTTTATTTATTACTGATGGTGAACACGTTTTGGTCTTCGCTAGTCGCATATCCAATAAGCCCAGTTTTGTCTGATCACATTGTACATAATATGCACGTGCGGTTGTAATCATTACCGACTGTGACGTGTCGGACAGTGACATCAAAGGTTACAGAACTGCATCTAAATGTTAACTCTTTGCATGCTAGCGGCGAAAATATCCGCCAAACGAATTAGGAGTACATGTATATGTTTTATTTCTCTCTGTAAATATGTCTTGAAATTTCATTAGAATTGAGTCCTCGGGACTCAATTCTAATGAAATTCCAAGACATATTCGTGATATTTACAAGGAGAAATAAAAGAAAATATGATGAATTTTTGTCCGCTAGTTTTGAACTATTTATAGCCCACAAGTTTCCCAGCATGCAAAGAGTTAAGTAGTTCAGATCTGACCTTTGATACACGCCGAAGCGACACACATTTACGATAAATTACTAAACACATATTTATCCATTTCGTGACACTATCACACATGGAATAGAATAGAACATTATTTAGTAACATTTGGCTCTGGAATTATCTTTAGCACATAATTATTCCGTAAATTTATGACGTTAAAAGTAATTAACAAGTCGGAGAGTAGGTGCAGAATCCTTCCCAAAAAAGATACAGCAAAAACCGACGATGCAATGCAGTAACCAATAACATATATCAAATATGTTTTTCCCCCAATAAATATGTATTGGTAGCACATTAGAATCTTTTCCTAAGACGACGATTATCATGTTTTTGACAAACTATGTTGGGCTTTTTTGTCAAGAAATATTGGTGTTTGTCCATATTTGTTCTACTTAATAAAAAATGTTTCAGCAGCACATGAGAATCGTCTTCTATTTTTACGTGTCCTGTTAGGGACATGTTACAATCTCGCGTTCTCACGATATCGCACATAGGTTGATCGCAAAAAATGCAAAGTATGATTGCGAGATTTCGAGACGAAAATGAGTTTCCTACGGGAATTTAACATGGGGGTCAAAGGAGAAGGAGCTGGGGGAGGAGTAAAGAAACAAAACAAATTTGAAATTGACTCCGAAACCTAGTTAGATAGCTTGGAAATGATGTAACTAAGAAAACAAAAGTTACATGTGAAAATCGGTCAAAAATAATAAAAATAAATTTAAAATCTACTTTTAGCCCCTATGTTAAATCGTTTTTTTCGCAATAAAATCAATAATTGATGTAAATCTTTTAAAATAAAAAAATTGGGGAGGGTGACTTTTTTGTTATTGATGAAAAAGTACTTACATTTAAATATTTTTTAAATTGATTGTGTTTAATAGTCAAAAGTTTATCGGCAGCAAAACATGGAACAGACATTACTGTAAGTAATCAGTAACAGTTAAAGTGCCAATCAGAACTTATTTGCTACTCTGCTAGGTAAGTCTGTGAATGGTACAGTCACTCTGCTATTAACAATGCAGGAGTATTTGATGTGTTACATGTCCGCTGCCAGACGATTTCCACACTCTATTATAACTTTTCGTTCTACCTTTATCCCAGACAATTCATTCTATTGACATTTCTACAGATGGAAACATCTTAACCCTTAGACCGCTACTCACAACAATTGTTGTCTGCTGTTGCTTTTATATCTTGCCTTATTTCTCAATAAAAACATGTTTTGACAGCACTTCAGAATCATTTCCAATGGAAATGATTCTGAAGTGCTGTCAAAGTATGTTGTAAATTATTCTAAAGTGTTGTCAAAGCATGTTTTTGATGATAAAAATAGAAAATAGAAAATAAACAGCAGACGACAAAACATTTAAGATAGCGGTGTAAGGGTTAACCCAGTCCATGCCAAGGATACTCCATTTTGTTTGTGGAAAATCCTAAATATTTTTTTTATATGTGCTCAGAAGTATATGTCATGACCACCATTTCAACCGTCTCATCGATTATGATTAACCCTTATAACACTGAATAAAATGTTGTCGTCTGCTGTTTATTTTTATTTGCTATTTTCCTAAACACAAACATGGTTTGACAACACTTTAGAATCATTTCCAATGGAAATGATTCTATAGTGCTGTCAAACAATGTTTTTATTGAGAATGAAAACAAAATATAAAACAACAGCAGACGACAATTTACAATTCCAGGGCGAGCCGTCTGGAACATGGGAGGAAACATAAACACTGCGTGTGACATCGACATCCGCAAATACCCATTTGATAAGCAGACCTGCATTATTGAGCTAGGGAAGCAATACAGCTATGATTCCTACCTAATGTTGAAAGCAACAACTGAAACGATAAACCTAAACTTGTTCCGAGGGAATGGAGAATGGGACATTGCCAGTACAAGGATGTACAGTCTGCCGCTGCCTGGTATTGAAGACTACACAAGATTGGCCATGGAGCTGACACTGGTGAGAAAACCATTGTTCTACCTCCTCAATATCCTGCTACCTGTCTTGAGTCTATCGTTCCTCAACCTTGTGAGTTTCAAGCTGCCAGCAAACAGTGGGGAGAGAATTGGCTACTGTGTTTCGCTGTATCTCACATTCGCTATACTGTTGACTGCAGTTGGAGACTCCATGCCAAAGGTATCAGACAAAATATCGTATTTACAAATGTATGTGTATATACAGTTAAGTTTGAGCTCGAGCATTACAGTTATATCTGTACACCTTGTTCACGTAATCAGACGACAATCAAAATCTATACCACTGATTCTTAAACCCATACTCGGCATTATCCGATGTAAAGTAAAATGCAGGAGTTTTGGACCATTCAAACAAGAGATGGAGGAAATTCAAGATCATTCAGAAGGTAATGAGGACGTGAGTGACACTGCAGCCAAAGATGGGGAAATAACAGATTGGGAAAATATTGCCATGGAAGTCGACAAAGTGCTATTTTGTATATTTCTGAGTTTGTATATTACAGTGTCCACAGTCTTTATAGGTCTAATGATCTGGATATAAAACTGTAGTTACTGAAATAGTAGAATCAAACATTGGTTTACACAAGTACCGGTGAAGATAATTCCTGGAACATATTAATGCACAGGCTGATCTTGATCTACACTGGTCGCAAAGAATATGTAAGCCCAATTTCCCAAGTCACAGCAGATGTACATATGAGCCCAGCCAGTATTCAAACAGGTGAAATATGGAATTCGAACCAGTTAACCCAGCCTAAAATGACCGTAGCTGTTGACAGGCCATTAAACAAATTTAACCCTTTCAACACCACATGCCTGTACAGTGGTATTGGCAAAACATGCAGATCCAGATGAGCCGGCTCGTAACGAGCCGTCTCATCAGGATCTGCACCTTTTGCAAGTAATTTTCATATTTTTAAGAACAAAACACAACCCTTTTCATGAATGGACTAGTCTGAAAATCATTTTGTCACGGTTGAATTGGTTGCAAAATTAACATAATAAAATCCATTCCAGTTACTTAGTGGTGAAAGGGTTAAATCAAATCAAATCAGCCAGTATCCCTACCTCTGGGTATCCCCCGACGTCGTGTGTGTCAATCCCCATGAAGTGGCCCAGGCCATGCGGCAGGAATATGGCCCCGAGCCTCACTTTCATCATCTCATCAACGTCGCCGGTAACTAGTCCCAGTTTCTTGAGTTCTTCCAAGTTTACCCGGTCCGCCAGCAGGTGCATGTCTACCCACGATACACCTGAAATGCCGTAATGACCTTCAATATTCGGACATAGGGGTTTCCCAAAACAAATTGTGTGCATATATTGTTATTGTGATAAACCAGAACAAGTATACCAACCCTAAATGTTGGGACATTCTTTGTTGTGGGAAACCATATATTTAATGATTTGTCAGAATATAGGGTGGTTCTGAAAATAAATTGTGTCCAAACACAAAGTCTGACTAACTACTGTCTGTTCCACGTTTTCCTGCCGACAAACTTTTGGCTATTAAACATATTAAATATAAACAATATTTAAATGCAAGTACTTTTTCATCAATAACAAAAGTCACGCTCCCCAAAAATACTTATTTGATGGAATTCAGTAAAATATTGATTTTATTGCGAAAAAAACTATTTTCCTATGGGAATTTAAAATGGGGGCTAAAATTATATATTTTTTTACATTTTTTTTTATTTGTGGACCGATTTTCAAAATCTAACTTATGTTTTCTTAGTTACATCATTTCCAAGCTATCTAGACAGGTTTCGAAGTCAATTTCCAAACTTTTTCTTTTTTTGACTCCTCCCCCTCCGCTTCCCCTCCGTTTTTTCGCTATTAAATCAATATTTGATGGAATGTCATCAAACAAAAAAATTTGAGGAGGGTGACTTTTTTGTTATTGATGAAAAAGTACTTACGGTACATTTAAATATTGTTTATATTTAATATGTTTAATAGCCAAAAGTTCGTCGGCAGCAAAACGTGGAACAGACAGTAGTACAAGTATACTAACCCTGGAGATTGGGACATTCTTTGTTGTGGGAAATCATATATTTATATGGGTTTCCCAGAATATAGGTGAAAATATATTGTATCCAAACAAATTGTTATTTTAATAAACCGATCCAGTCTACTAACATTGAGACAATCAATCAGTCTGCAATCACAGACACTCAAAGGTAAAATTATCAACCGAAAAGCCACTAAATGCACCTGTGATGCAGAATACCTGGTTTGACAGCGTCCATGACAGCTCGATTGGACTTCAACACAGCGTTGTATATTCCTTTCTGTTTCTCGGTGAACTTTCCATTGGCTGGGTAGGAACATGTGATATCAGAAGCGTAGCAGTAATACTCCCCACCCATGTCCAGAAGGCTGAAGTAGGAGATGAGATGAAAATATTATTTTTTTAAGAAAACTATCTTTAGATATCAAAAGTTAACAAAATTTTCATGGCAAATGGGCAATTCTGGAAAGGATGAATTCACTGAGGTTTGAATTGAAGGAAAGGATGAATTCACTATAGGAATGAATGGCCTTTTTATTTGTGAATTTATCGGGTATAAAACTTGGAAAAGTCGCGGGAATACTGGACGAAGGCCGGAAGGCCTCGTCCAGTATTCCCACGACTTTTCCAAGTTTATATACCGATAAATTCCACAAAAAGGCCATTCATTCCTTATAATTCCAGCATTTGAAATAAATTCATCAAGAAAATGTGTTTATTTTCCGTTTTCTTAAGAATTATTTTAACTGCGCCTCACGGTTACGGAAAGTAGTTCGGCGTGGGAGTTTACTGGGATATAAATTTTGGACAGAGACTTGCTACGGGCCAATCAAATGTTAGGGAATTGTGTAAATATTTTTGTGCTGGAATTATTGAGGTTCGAATGCTGGAAAGGATGAATTCGTAGTTGTCCCTTTCAACACTAGAGACCTCTTTCCTACTATTTCCTACTATTTACAAATGGTGTAGGTCGTAACGAGCAACATCATTAGAATCTGCACCATTTCTGAATATTTTTAAATTTTTCTGCATAATGGAACAGTTTCAAACGTGACATGAAATACGTTAGTCCAGGTCAGTTACGTGGGGGTGAAATGGTACATTAACCCGCCCATCCTTCAGTTCATTAACCCATTAAAGACGGGATACAATTATGGTACATGTACATGTAACATGAAACTTTTATGAGAAAAAAATCACTATTTTCTTTATTTCATCTCAAAAGTTAATGTTGTTACTACTCATTTGAACGTCTCGGCGAGACGGTTCAAACGAGTGGTAACAACATATACCTACCTTCATTGAGAAATAAAAAAAATAACCAGATGGCTGCGGCCCGCATGTCGAGCCCGCCGAGGCGTTTGATGGTATTTTTAAAAACTTTAAAGCAGATTTCGGACGGACGGACGTACTAACATTTTGGGTTTATGGGCTATTTGTTCTTTAAAAGATCAAAGAAATAGTGCCTAAACAACAATAGGCTTAGGGGCTATACGGAATAAGTCTATTGTATTCTATTGTCTTAGGCTCCTCCCCCTAGCCCCTAAACCCCCAATGTTTGGACGGACGGACGGATGGACGGATGGGACGGACGGACGTACGGACGGATGCATGGACGCACGGACACCCGGACGTCATTGTGATCACTATGTCTCACTTACCGCAAAAAAAAATAATTTACAAAAATTATCGTATCCTTAGTCTGAAATGAGTTAATGAAACCTGATACAGCAGAACCTTCCTAAATTGGGCCCAGGAACCCCTAAATATGTAAAAACAATTCCAAGTGTGTGGGCTTGTGACCTTAACTCTGGGCTTAGCGGGGGCAGCATGAACATGAATTTGTCACAGGGTGGTGGTATAGGTCCATTGGAGCAATGCGTGTCTGAAATGTGAAGCAGATCCAAGCAAGGAAATAAAGTTATAACAGATTTCTCTGATGTTAAGTTTTGTAAAGAAACTAAGTATGTGACCTTGACCTCGAGATCAGCAGTGATTTGTCACAGCATGATAGAGGAGCCTTAGAGGAATGTATGCATGAAATATTAAGAATTTTCGATGAAAGAAATAGAAGTTATAACATATTTCTCCGATGTTAAGTTTTGTAAAGAGACTAAGTATGTGACATTGACCTTGGGACTAGCGGGGGTTGGATGGTCGTAGTTTTGTCACAGCATGATAGTACAACCTTAGAGGAATGCACGAGTGAAATATAAAAAACTTTCAATGAAGTTATAACTTATTTCTCTGATGTTAAGTTTTGTAAAGAGACCAAGTATTTGACCTTGACCTTGGGATCAGCAGGGGCTGGACGTCGTGGATTTGGCACAGCATGGTAGTAGAGCCGTACAGGAATGCATGTGTGAAATATTAAGCATTTTAGATGAAGGAAATAGAAGTTATAACATATTTCTCTGATGTTAAGTTTTGTAAAGAGACTAAGTATTTGACCTTGACCTTGGGATCAGTGGGGGTTTGACGGTCATGGATTTGGCACAGCATGGTAGTAGAGCCTTACAGGAAAGCATGTGTGAAATATTAAGCATTTTAGATGAAGGAAATAGAAGTTATAACATATTTCTCTGATGTTAAGTTTAGTGACGCACGGACGTACGGATGCACGGCAAGATGGACGGACGGACAACCCGACTCCACTATATCCCCCACAACTCGTTGCGGGGGGTACAACTAAACACCAGGAGGACTGTCATTTATATTGATTTACTGTAATTTATCTCCAGATATGGTGTCTGTTTATTTTTATTTGCCTGAATATAATAATATACCAGGGTGTTCGGTTCAGAGTCGCCATTGGCTGTGACTGGAGAATTGGGACTCATGTCATTTGCAACCAGTGTAGATCTAGAGCAGACTGCGCACCTGCGCAGTCAGATCAGGATCTGCACCGATCGACATTCAATCAGTGAAATACATGTGATGCTTCAAACAAGCAATATAACTCATGGGCGTCTGGAGTATGTCAGCAGATCAGGAGCTAGACTGGCCATAAATGCCAAAAGCCCCATTTCTCCAGTCGCAGACACCAAAAGCCTCTACCTGATTTCCAGTGGTATATCTATAAACCAGGGCCCGGTTGCTCAAAACATCAGTTAGCTTAACGGACTGTTAAATCCTTAACTGAATGGTTAAAATCTCTGTTTTAACAGAGATTTTAACCATTCAGTTAAGGATTTAACAGTCCGTTAAGGGATTTAACAGTCCGTTAAGCTAACTGATGTTTTGAACAACCGGGCCCTGTAGTCGTTTTCCCCAAAATGCATTACACTGCATATATTTGATGATTAAAAGTATGCAGAATTATTATACTGAATTTGTTACAAAATATTTATTATTTTATTAAATAATAATTAATAAATTGAAAATTTCTCCCGCAAAGTGTACTTAGCAAGATAAGTATACTTGGCAATTTTGGTGAAATCGGCCACAGAGTCCATTCGGACAGTTTAGAGAGACACACTCATTGACTGGAATGTTGTTGCATGTTTTGGGTATATGAAGAGTCAAAACAGGCCAATTTCGCCTTGGCTCAGGTATTATTATTTGTGTTACAACTTTCTTGTTAGTCCATGATTTTGATGAGATAACACACACAGAAGGCAGGAAATTGTGTAGAATCAAAGACAGTTGATAGTTTTTTAATCTTTCAAGTTCATTTCTCAAACACTTCGGAACTGTTTTGACAAATTTATCATGCCAATTTCTGACTTTTTGTTCATTTTTTTTCTTCAAAACTGTTCCCAAGTGTTGAGGAACTGGCTGGAAAGATCAGAAAAGGACTAGCATGCAGTCACCAATTCTACACAATTTTCCACCTACAAAGTAGTACCCGAGCCAAGGCGAAATTGGTCGGTTTTTAGCTGTTCATAATAATCCAAAAATGCACATTCATTCGGGTAGATTCCCATCTATGACTACTATACATCTGTGACTACTATGTGGCTGGCTGCCACATAAAGCATACAATGGAACCTCTCTAAACCGGACACCCTGGGAGGTCCCAGGGTGTCCGTTTAGAGAGGTTACATTGTAAAACAGGCAGATGACTGCTTCAAGACACGAGTGGGTGCTTTGCGATCATGAACAAACATTGTCATCGGAGATAAATATCAACTTTTCTCTGTGTCCGGTTTAGAGAGGTACGACTGTATCACATATCCCGGTCATGGAGATCAACGGTTAGAGGGGTTACACTGTATTATGGGAGGTTGGCCGGCACCTTACCACATATCCCCGTCGTGGACTTGTTTACTATTCGGGGCACCAGCGTGGCCGTAATGCAACACCGAACTGTTGTTTCCGCTGAAACACACATACAGTATTAAAACACACGAGACGAGCCAAGACAAGACAAGTGATTTTGTACCGAAGAAAATGTGTGATTTTTCGTGAAAAATATTTATTAAATTTATGATATTTTCCATAAATTACATTGAAAGTTGACAAAATTTTCATGTCAAATGCGGAATTCTATTCCGACATCAAACACTGAACTATGACATTTTTTCTAAATAAGTATCGGCAGAAAAGGACGATGTAACAAGGCCTATTGGCTCAAAATGTGACAATTCTAAAATGTGGCTGTGACTGGAGACATGGGGCTTACAGGTTTTGCAACCAGTGTGTAGATCCAGATCAGCCTGTGCATCTGCACAGTCTGATCAGGATTTGCACTGTTCGACATTCCATTAATGAAACACCCGCCATGTTTCTAACCAGCAATATAGATCATTATCAGGCTACAGGGGTGTGCTAATGGATCAGGAGCTACACTAATCACAAATCCCATAACTTGTACATTGATTTGTGAATGTGACTGAAGAAAAGTGAAATCAATGAACATGGCTAGAACTTTTGTCCCAGGTTGGTAAAAGGGGATTTTACAATGTCATGCATCACTGAAGTACATGTACATGCCACCTTACAGCCTTCAGCAAAACGTTTTGAACTTAACCCGAACATGTGATATTGTAAATTGTTGCAAATTAATTAGGACCCTTTTGCCAGCCAGTGACCTATACCTGATCCTGTAGCCGATTTCATCAAAATTGCAACGTATACTTATCTAGCAAAGTATACTTTGAGGGAGTAATCATTTATTTTTCCCGAAATGCATTATTTCATATAGAACTAACCACTGCATACATTTGATGATTAAAAGTATGCAGAATTATTATACTGAATTTATTACATTATCACAGCCAAAATGGCTGTGATAATGTAATAAATTCAGTATAATAAAAAATAATAAATTTATCCTAAAATTGAAAATTTCTCCCTCAAAGTATATTTTGCTAGATAAGTATACTTTGCAATGTTGGTGAAATAGGCTACTGATATACTCGCCCGGGCGCGATGCAAAATGGGCGTTATACAACTACATACACAGCATAGATCTACCAGTATTCATGAGGTGTGGTAGACATATTACCTATCACAAAATAGCAACTTGCCAATCCACACGTATACGGTATTGAAATTAAGTGTAAGCGGAGATAATTAGCTGACAATGTCATTTCAATTCAACTTTTTGCTGCAGATGTTCCTGTGAAATCATGTGGTATGTAAAGCTTAAGAATTAGCATTTGTGGCTGTGACTGGAGAAATGGGTTTATGGGATTTGTGATCAGTGTTGCTCCGGATCAAATAGCACTTATGTGGACTGATAAAGATCTCTATTGCTTGTTAATACAAGCTTGATGGGCATTCTTTGATGGAATGGCGAACAGTGCAGATCTTGATCAGACTGTGCGGATGCACAGGCTAATCTGGATCTACACTGGTCACAAAACCGATAAGCCCGATTTCTCCAGTCACAGCCACGTATCAGCCTTCACCAAAATTGCATATAGTTTTGTATACTTATCTAGTTAAGTATACTTTGATGGAGTAATAATTTACTTTTAGTGAAATGGGTTATTTCATATAGAACTGACGACTGTTTATATTGGATCATTAAAATTATACAGAATTAGTATACTGTATTTATTACATTACCACAACCATTGTTTTGAATAGAAAATTTCTCCCTCAAAGTATACTTAGCAAGATAACTATACTTTGCAATTTTTGTGACATCGGCTAATGGTACATGTGACGTACATCAACACTGTGGTATAGATGATACCACAATGGACAAACTGAATACAACAGTCTACCTTCTGATGTAGCCATTTTGCTGTCACATGTGAAGTAGATGTGTAAGCTCGTTGTTGATTGGGTAATACTATTTGTGTAGTTTTGTTCAATTGGCTCGTCGTTGAACTGTATCATGTTTTGGTTACATGATCAGTGACTTGTGCATCCATTACATTTCGAATATCACTTCTTGCACAACGAGGCAAGTCCGAGACTGATATTTAGGTGAATATCATATATGTCCACAATCATGTGACCCAAAATTGGACAATCTCATTGGTTGAATTTGTCAGTCGTATAATAAACATGGATGCTATTCGCTTTACATGGTAATATTTTACATGAGCGAGTTAAATAATCAAGTGTGATTTACAAAAGATACACACGCTTGTCTATACTGAGTGACCCTACGGGGTTTACAAGACATCCACACATCCAAGTCACTGCCACCCGCGGCGTCACCACAGTCCACCCATTCTATTCCTGACCTATTCTATTCGTGATTTACAAAGGAGCTAATCTATATATAGGAACTTGTACATGTACATGGTTAATATAGGAATGAATGGCATTTTTGTGGAATTTATCGGGGTATAAACTTGGAAAAGTCGCGGGAATACTGGACGAAGGCTGGAAGGCCTCGTCCAGTATTCCCGCGACTTTTCCAAGTTTATATCCCCGATAAATTCCACAAAAAGGCCATTCATTCCTTATAATTCCAGCATTTGAAATAAATTCATCAAGAAAATGTGTTTATTTTCCGTTATTTTATTTTAACTGCGCCTCACGGTTACGGAAAGTAGTTCGGCATATGGGAGTTTACTGGGATAAAAATTTTGGACAGAGACTTGCTACGGGCCAATCAAATGTTAGGGAATTGTGTAAATATTTTTGTGCTGGAATTATTGGAGTATGGGAATTATAAGAGTTTTATGGTACATACCCAGCTCTCATAAATTTGTTCTTTCTCATAATATCCGTGCACTACTATAAATGCATATTTACAGCATATAACAAAAGTAAAGGTTGTTAGATTTTGACCAAATTGTGCTATTTGATCATTAAAATACATTCGTGAGTCAAACATTCTTAAAAACAAGCAACAAATCACTAAGTCATTAAAAATCATATTGGCACACCATCATTATCAATTTCTGAAATGAACGGCTAATAAATTAGGAGTGTGTCTGCTAAGCTAAGCTTATAGGATTAGCTCAGTAGATAGAGCGTCGGACTGCGGATCGGTTGACCCCTGGTTCAATTCCCACCTCGACCGCTCCGAATGGCCGATTCGGCGTGTCCTTGGGCAAGACAACTTCATGCTAGCCTAGTCCTATCGGATGGGGACTTAAATAGTCGGTCCCGACATGCAAGGTCATCGAGCCAGTGCCGTCATTAAATCAAATCATTTACATGTTAGGCTATAAAGCTAAGCTAAAAAAACATGGCCATTTTCAAAACAAAACTTCTCTAATATTATACCTAGTAAAGAGCATGAGTTCCTTTGGCAAATGACAAAGAAATGAAATGAAAATGTCTTCTGTTTGTCATAGAAACAACTGACCAATGAGATGCACAGATTTTAAGTGATACATTTGAGTGAATCAGACTACATGGCTTCATTTAAGACCAGTAGCCTATTTCACCAACATTGCAAAGTATACTTATCTAGCAAAGTATACTTTGAGGGAGAAATTTTCAATTGAAGAATAAATTGATTAATTTTTATTATACTGAATTTATTACATTATCACAGCCATTTTGGCTGTGATAATGTAATAAATTCAGTATAATAATTCTGCATACTTTTAATCATGAAATATATGCAATGGTTAGTTCTATATGAAATGATGCATTTCAGGAAAAATAAATGATTACTCCCTCAAAGTATACTTTGCTAGATAAGTATGCTTCGCAATTTTGATGAAATCGGCTACAGATCGCACCATAAATGCACAAACTTCACGATACAACTGGTTTGACACGAGTATAAATATGTTTGTTACATATAATGTTGATATAAATATGTATCTATCAGCGTCCATTAATGTGCAAGTGCAGTTTTTGTTCTCTAAGCGCACGGCAATACGAGAGAACAGGATACATGTTCTTACCTTCCACAGACATAAGCAATGGTCCTCAGGCCTTCATAGGACACGTAGTGTTGAAATATGCTGAAATATGTGACTCACCATGACAAAAAGGAGCTCGAGACCAGCAAAGTACCAGATCAGATTGCGCATTTGCACAGTCTGATTTTGCACAGTCTGATCAGCACCTACACTGTTCGGTATTGCATCACTGAAATAACCTTTCTGCAGTAAGGGCATTTCCAGAATTAACGGTATGTGGGGAGTGGAAGGCACTTTTTGAAAAAAACCACTACACATTTACCGGTAATTAAATCAGCTTTCTGGTGAATTTTTAATGCTTTTTCATTTGTTCGACCCCACTACCCATAAGTATAAAATCCAGGTGCCTTCCACCCCACCACCATAAAATAAATTCTGGAATGGCCCTAAGCAAAATGATGCAATCTTAACCCTTACAATGCCGAATTAATTTTTGTCGTCGGCTGTTTATTTTCCATTTTTCTTATCAAAAACATGTTTTGACAACACTTTAGAATCATTTCCAATGGAAATGATTCTAAAGTGCTGTCAAACCATGCTTTTATTGAGAAAGAAGATCAAATATAGCACAACAGCAGACGACTATTTTTGTTTCCCGCATTCTAAGTGTTAACCACAAGAGGATAAGGGCATAAATATCTCTAAGGCAAGCGAACAGGCAATATAGAGGTTGCAATGGGCAATATAGAGGTTGCAATGGGCAATATAGAGGTTAATTCCTACCTTCCACAGATACAGGTGTATGATACGTTCCTCAGGCCACCATTGAAGTAGACGTAGTGTTGAAATATGCTGAATTAAAGGAGCATATGAAATATTAACCCTTACAATGCTGAATTAAAATTTGTCGTCTGCTGTTTATTTATTTTTTTCCATTTTTCTCATCAAAAACATGGTTTGACAGCACTTTAGAATCATTTCCAATGGAAATGATTCTAAAATGCTGACAAACCATGTTTTTACTGAGAGAAGAGACAAAATATGACACAGCAGCAGACGACTATTTTCGGTTCCCGCATTCTAAGGGTTAAGGACCAGTCCTATCCCTGATCATTTCATTCGAACATAATTCCTTCCTAAATGTGATGGAATATATGTATAACAGTAAAAAAGAAATTTAGCTTTTTTTTTATATGGAGTGAAAAAAAATGTTTAGCTTTTTTTTTCTTCATTTATTGATGCTTTTAGGCATATTTAATGTATTTATAGACCTCGGTCCGTATGGAGTCTATATGGAGGGAGTAAAAAAAAATGTTTAGCTTTTTTTTTTCTTCATTTATTGATGCTTTCAGGCATATTTAATGTATTTATAGACCTCGGTCCGTTACTTCAACCTGTGGTTATGGCATCATATGTTCAACATTGCATTTTCAGTTCTTTGGCAAATGGCACCAGAGGTGAAACTTGCTGATGGCTTGAACACACAGAGGTGACTGAGCTGGCCACTCCATCAACCATATAGTATACAGTAACAAGGAAATGTTGACATATACAATGTATGTTATACATATATCCCATCACCATTATGAAGAAACGATGTTTGAATCATATGATGGTCAGAGGTACGATGGGTCCTGAATTAACGGCTAGTTTATGATTGATTGATTGAATCGAGTTTTGTGTCCGTTTGATAAAACGTGTATACAGCAGGAAATACATAGCCTAACGGCACTGAAATTACATATTGTCCAGCATTTAAGATTCAGAAAGCCAACGGGCGGGCGTGTGGGTCACATATGGAACATTTAATGCTTGTGTAAAGACGTGCATAGCTTATGTATTTGGTTACGTGTTTGTTTATACTGCGAAGTTTTTTCTAATAATCATTATTCAAGGAAAAGTAGTAGTTAAATTGAGCCGACTCGTAGTATAATATGGCGGCTCAAGTTCCTTGAATGGTGATTACTACGGGCTGACTACATTGTACAGTATGTTGTTGTTGTCTAATGATTTGGCGCTTGTTGTGTGGTCTTTATTCGCGCCAACACATGTAGTCACTAAGTTCGTATAAGTATAACACTAGCACGTGCGTACTCTGGAGCGAGGGGCTGGATCTGCACCTGGTTGAGTGTACAATGTGATGGACTGTCCTATTGTGTACTTAACCTGGTGCCGATTGGACACCTGCACGCCCGTCCTTTGGCTTGATGAATTTTCATTTATTCCCGTGACGATCTTTCTTGTAATGGGCTTGCTGATACACTTATCAACTGTATCTCTATAGGAAAGATCTTGCGGCCATTTATATTCCACTTCCCAAATAAAATTGTGGTAGGAAATAACAATAAATATAGTCATATGTTAAGTGGTCTTTATTTTTTCATGCCAATTCAGGTCGGTCCTGAAATAATAACTCTATATGGACACCATTTGTTATAAATAGGGGTTTTCCAAAATAAATTGTATCCAAATATATTGTTATACACATTGTTTTAAAGTCACTCTTTTTAATAAAAAGAGTGACTTTAACACAATGTGTTTTAAATGTGCTTCCCTTCGGAGGTTATTGGAAATTACTATACTGTTATATACCAGAACAACCATACTAATCCTAAATATTGGAACATTTTTTGTTATGGGAAATCATATATTTATATGAATAAATGGTGTCCGAATATATAGGATTATTACAGTAACCAGGTGTCATAAACACACATTTCCACAGTTTCAAATCTCAGAAAGGATGGAATCACTACATGTACATTTATTAGGTGTAATTTTGTAAAACTCAATGAAAATATTGGCAGACAGTGCAGATCCACTACAATGTTCAGACAAGTGTACCGATTACATGTGATTGCTTGTATATGGTTTAACCCATTCATTTCAGAATACACCGTTACAGGTGTGATTTTATTAAATATTTTCTTTTTATTTTTGTTATTTCTCAATGAAAGTATAGTTTGTGACCACTCATTTGAACCGTCTCGAAAAGACGGTTCAAATGGGGGTCGCGACATATACTTCTGAGCACATAGAAGGAAAATATTTATGGTTTTCTGCAAACATAATGGTGTATACTCGGCATGAAAAGGGTTAATGTGTACTGGAGAAATGGGGTTTTGCAACCAATGTACACCCACCCGAATTTGCCTGCACATCCATTCACTCTGGTCAGGGTCTACACAATAGGCCATTCAGTCAGTGAAACAAAGATACTGCTTCCAAGAGTAGATTTTTAGCTGTGTGCTACCAGATCAGGAGCTGAAATTGGTAAAAAATTGGTAAAAAATGCCTAAGCTCCATTTCTCCAGTCACATCCACAACTATATGAGACACGCCATGGGATTTTTTACCGAAGAACATCTGCGTTTTTTCATTGAAATATATTCAGACAAACTGCGATATTTTCTGTAAATGACATCGAAAGATTTTCTTAGCAAATTTGGAATAGCATTCAGCATTTGCTATGACAATTTCGTCAACTTTCGACGTCATTTACAGGAAATATCGTAAATTTTGTAAACATTTTTCATGAGATATGGCACATGTTGTTAGGTACAAAATCACATGGCGTGTCTCGTATGCGTACCTTTCGAGCTGGTATTCATACATGTCTGGACGCACGTTCTTCATCACCTGTGTGTGGAGAAATCATCATGACAAGGAATATATCGATGGTCTAGTAACATAAGGTCGTAAGTGCTATGCTTTAGCATAGCAGTTACAACCTTATGTTACTAGACCATCGATATGAGACAAGCTATGTGATTTTTCACCTAAGAAGGGGTACAATTTTTCCTGGAAAATACATGTATTTACAGAAACTGTGGTATTTTTGTAAATGATGTCGAAAGTTGCTGAAATTTTCATAGCAAATCTATTCGTCAACTATAGACAATTATACAAAATATCAGTTTCTGTATATATTTTTCACGAAAAATCGCACCTTCTTAGGTACAAAATCACATGACTTGTAAATATTTTCAATGAGATATTGCACATCTTGTTTAGTACAAAATTACATGGCTCGTCTTACAGGAGAAGGATGATTGATGTGTCCATATATTCCATAGAGAATAACCGCCAGCCTTTGTTGGATACAGAGACCATGTAATTGGTTGACTAACGAGTCAGCCACATCATGTAATTCGGTCTACAGGGTTTGTTAGTCAACTGAATTATGTGGCTTGGTATATTCAGTATCATGCAAAGGCTGCTGGTTATTCTATTTATTACGTACATCAGTTTAATATCCATTATTACATAGACGATACATAGACAACACCAGGCTTGTTTTTTCATATCACGTTTAACCCTTTCACCGCTATTAAAGTAACTAATGGATTTTCCAACCAATTCAATTGTCACAAAATGATTTTCAGACTAGTCCATTTATGAAAAGGAGGTATTTTGTTATCTAAACAATATGAAAATTACTTGCAAAAGGTGCAGATCCTGATGTCATGAGCCGGCTCATCAGTAGCCTATTTCATCAACATTGCAAAGTATACTTTTCTAGCAAAGTATACTTTGAGGGAGAAATTTTCAATTTTATGTTAAATTTATTAATTTTTATTATACTGAATTTATTACATTATCACAGCCAATTTGGCTGTGATAATGTAATAAATTCAGTATAATAATTCTGCATACTTTTAATCATGAAATATATGCATTTGTTAGTTCTATATGAAATAATGCATTTCAGGAAAAATAAATGATTACTCCCTCAAAGTATACTTTGCTAGTAAAGTATACTTTGCAATGTTGATGAAATCGGCTACTGGATCTACACTGTTTGCAAACACTGCTATGGAGGGAGGGATGTAGTGTTAGAAGGGTTAACAGGTGATTCTAAGAAATGTGTAGAATGCTGTAGGAATAGCAAGGCTCGTCAATTCCTATCAAGGCTTTCACGCAGAATGGCAGGCTAGTGCCCAAATATCAAGTTTATCAGCGAGGCTAAGAAATGTGCAGGAATAACTGGGCGTGACGAGGCATTCCTACCATTTCTAAACAGAATCTGATAAGCCTGCTTTTACCGTAAGTCACAAGCATGGCTAGTCAGTTAAAGTTTTGTGCTATGAAATGACAAAACTATTTCTCCATCAGATCTCATCTGGGGCCCATATGTGCTTAGAAAGATCTCGAAATTCATACTCGAAATCAGGCAGGTTGATTAGTCGAGACCTGAGCACAAATCTAACTCAGGCCTCGACAAATTCTTAATTTTCCATTCGTCCTGATGGGTATTTTAAACTAATCCAATCATATTAATGTTAATGCTGCATTATTCCTTCAAATTAGCTCTCATCTAGATCCAAAATTCACTCACTAGTGAAAGAGTGGATTTGTCGAGGCCTGTAACTTCCTGATTTCAACCATGAGAATAGAGTACCGGTATGTATTCAGAAAGATTTATAAGCATGAGCCCAGTGATATACACAGAGCTGCAGATAAAGTGCATATTGGTGTATTTTAAACACTTATTTTAGCAGAATACGCATTAATTATCAAAAATGGGATAACAAAATACTCACAGCAATGCGAAAATACCCATTGATTTTCAAATTGAGTGACTTTACATACTGTAATAAAGTTGAACTTTACTTAGTTGATAAAAATAAATAAAATTATCATTTGTTCCCTATTTAATATTAGGAAGAAAATCAACAATACATTTGTAAAAGTAAAATACGCATTGAATTTGAGATCTGGGGGTATAATACTCTTTAGATACAAAACTTATCTGGAGCTCTAGCTGTATACATTTTTGTGTGGGCGTGTGTTTACCTCTTTATGGGCATTACTGCTGACCCGGTTTGTGTAACGTAGCATCTCCAGCTCCAGGTCTGACTTGAACACACGGCTAAAACACAGCATTGGCAATATTTTAACCCATCACACTCTAGATACCCTTTTAAGTGTACGTGAATTTAAAATAGGAGCAACTTTAGAATATCTCAAAACCCAAACCCGGCACTAACCATAACCTTACCTGGGTATATCCCTGATATATAACCCTAACCCTGAACCTAGTGTTACGACTTCTACGTGTATTATGCTAAAACTTAATACTACAAACTTGTTATTATAGCTCAAAACCTAATGTTAGTCCTAGGTCAGAAAGGTGGCGGACAAATTCTAAAGTCTAGCCTTGAAATATTCCTTTTCTAATTTTCTTATTCCTCAACGAAAGTATATGTTGTGACCACTCATTTGAACCGTCTCAATGAGAGGGTTCAAATGATGGTCACTACATATTACTTCTGATTTCAAATAAAGAAATTATTTGAGATTTTCCATCAGTAAAATGGTCTTCAGAATGAAAAAAAAGAGGTAGATTCACAAGGGTTTTGCACGGTGATGCCATATTCGAGTGTGTGGCATGAAGAAATGTGAAGAATAAAAGTGAATCAGTGAGTACAATAAAGTGAAGAAGTTGTCCAAGATTGGAGGATCAGGTTGTAGCAATCTCAATAAATGAGTCATACACCTCATTTGTGTGACTGATTAACTTTAATTATTACAAAGTTTCCACCTACGAGTGCAACAGTGCATTGAATGAAGCTAGAGTCTCACCATTCGGCAATCTCTGGATGAAGTATTTCATTGTCAACCTTGAACCTGAAACACAAAACTATATTGTAAATGTTGGATTGATGGTCTGTACACTGTAGGCTTGAAAGGGGAAATTACAATAAAACTTTCAGCACTGAAAGAGAGTGTCCTGATCTGGTGCCAGGCATCATTACTACATGTGCTACTTTTAAGGTACAAACTGGTAGCAATAGAGAAACAAGTTGATGTGGGACGCAAATTCGTATAAATCGTACAAACAATTTTATCGTACGTTGTTTAGTGAAATGGGCTACTGATCCTTTACCCTTTCAACACTACAGACCTCTATAGCAGAGTTTGCCAACAGTGTAGATCCAGATGAGCCGGCTCGTAACGAGCCATCTCATCAGGATCTGCACTTTTTGCTTGCAAGTAATGTTCATATGTTTTAGACAAAAGAAAACACACTCTTTATAAATGTAAATCAGTTTGTGACGATTACCGCCGTTTGTTCCAGTTATTTAGGGTTGAAAGGGTTAAGGATTGATTCATCAATAAGGCATCTACCCCTAACTGTGGAAGAATAGCCAGAACTACGTGAACTTACTGACTAATCCCATCAAAGGCTGCCTCGCGGCTGTGTTTGCCACTGTCCGTGTTCAGTCCTCTCTGCAAACAATCAACAAAAGGTCATGTGGGCCACCCGCTGAGATAAACGACCTTACGATTTTACCGATCTGCGTGAAGAAGCCATTGATGAAGTTTGGTAATTATTTGACTAACAGATCAGGAGAAACATCGTGGAAATTAATGACGTCAGACAAACTTTAACCAATCAAAAATGTCGCAAGATATCACATAATTAATATACTGGGATATAATCGCACATACATTGAATGGGTGTTTCCATTATGAATTATTGGACAGTACAGTAAATATTCCCCTTTGTAACAACACCTCGAGTGTGGAGACAATTTGCAAGTACTTTTCAAACTGAATTGCAGGGCAGAGATACTATAGCCTTTTCATAGGTCATTTTAGGCCAGGTTAACAAGATTGACTCCCATATCTAACCTGTATGGGGGGGGGGAGGAGGGGGTATCCTAAGATCACAACTGAATTTATACAGAAACAATAGAAAAACAGCCCTAAAATTACAAAAATCTGACCAGGTCCTCACCACACCAGAGCCACTTAGCCCCACTCCTTAACAAGGGAGATCACCGGGGTGTGTCTCACCCACGATCGCCACGAAGGTCAAGGTCACAATATGAGGAAGTCCAAAATGATTGATACGAAGGTCACGGTAACCAAGGTCAAGGTCACACAAACAACACTGGGTGGATAGCCATCAAAGTGAGGAAGGAAGCTATTGGTGGAATTTGGTAATGATCCAGAGATATTAAAAATTTGGACGTACAGTCGAGCACCAGTATCTCGAAGTCGAAGGGAGATCGTCCATATAGTCGAGATAGGACTGGGTTCGAGAGAGCGATGAAATGAATTGCTTAAATGACCAGCGTGATATGCTTAATGAATCGTGTCAAACACTCAAATATATCCAGGTGGACCAATTAAACAAACAATCTGAGGTAGGTGTGATTTTATTTTGTTTTGTTTGATAATATGTTTTGAAAATTAGTGGTAACCAAATCGATCTTGGCAGCCAGGCGCTTAGGCGATTTATTCAAGCGTTTATGTGATCGAGATAGCAAAGAAATTTGTAATGTATTTTTATACAGAGGGGACAGAATGAACTGTCGAGATAGAGAACATATACGAGATAGGGCATGGTCGAGACAGTCGAGGATGTTTATATTAAACAAATAAGGATATACTTTGGGACTTTAGTGAATTATCGAGATAGGGGATATCATCGATATACTGATATTCGAAATACTGGTGCTCGACTGTACATCAAAAATTATTCATCAGGATCTACACTTTTTGAAAGTAATTTTCATATTTTTAAAAAAAAAAAAACACACACCATTTTTCATAAATGGACTAGTCTGAAAATCATTTGGATTGGTTGGTAATTAACATATCAGTCCATTCCAGTTATTTAGGGGTGAAAGGGTTCACTTAATGTACTTACGAGTGTCAGAAGAACGGATGGTGCCTTGTTTGTAAGCACCTCCACCATCTGTCAATGATATAGACCACACTTATAAATAGGTTACCAAAATCATGAGTAGCTCCCTTAGAACTACTTCAGGGGTATTATCGGTTTTAGAATTGGTGGAGTTTGTCGGTTTGACATCAAGCAAAGCAGCACGACAGTCAAACGGGCAAAAACTGCAAATTATAATGTCAAAGATATCCCAGAAGTGTTCAAAGGTGGAAATAACTTGTGTTTTTCTGAGTTTGGTAACCTATTTATTTTAGACTGGTGTACAGTAGCACAGCTATGGTATAATTCCACATATTTGTATCACTGATGTTCCCGATATATATTTAATAAGTAGTCATAGCAGACTTTCAAAGTTGAAATAAAATGCATAGCTTATGCAGAATTCAATTCTGCATGACCACTGAATTAAGTGTCAACTTCTGTTGTCATTTGTGACTGTGACTGGAGAAATGTGACCAATGTTGAATCAGATCAGCCGGTGCATCTGCACAGTCTATATCAGGATCTGCACTGTTCGCCATTGCATCAATAATACACCCGTTGTGCTTCTAACAAGTAATATAGATTGTTATCAGGCTACAGGGGTGTGATATCTGATCAGGAGCTATACTGGTCACAAATCCATTAATCGCCATTTCTCCAGTCACATTTACAGAAAATGTTTTTCAAAATCAGTATCGGTGAAAGTCGGTGATGTGGTACTACCAACGCCAGGCTCATATATGGTTGTGATTGAAGAAATGGGGATTATGGGTTGTGTGACCAGTGTAGTCCAGATCAGCCTGTGCATCCACACAGTCTGATCAGGATATGCACAGTTCACCATTCCATCAATGAAACATCTTTTATGCTTCTAACTTATAGTTTTGGTCCTTATCACGCCTCAGGAGTGCGCTAGACAATCAAAAGTTTGAATTTCTCCAAATCCCATAAGCCCCATTTCTCCAGTCACAGCCACATACATATTACAGGCATGAAACTTTCACTGTGACAGAACAAATGGGGCTTATGTCATTTGTGAACGGCTCAGCATACACATTCACACAGTCTGATTTGGGTCTGTACTGTTGGTCATTCAGTCAGTGAAACGCCTGTCATCATAACAGCAGGATAAGGGTTGAAAATTTGGTGCTAAACCAACCAAAAATTTCATAATCCCCATTTCTGCAGTCACAATGCTATGAAAGCAAACAATAATAATATCAATATACCAAAATGAAATAAAATATGTAAAGTAATTAACAAGCCAGTTGTTATTAATAACAAGATCTATACCATGCCATTGACATGAAATTTCCCTACTATGTTAAGGGCAACAGTATGATTAATAGTAGGTTAGTGCCGTGAATGGGAAAAAATATCTGGCACGGCACGGAAACGGGATGTGCTCGGCAGAGCCTCGCCCATCCCGTTTCCTGAGCATTGCCAGATATTTTTTCCCATTCACGGCACTAACCTACTATTCTATTTATCCCGTCAACTCCTACACATTGCTGTAAAATGCAAAAATAGCATTGATTGGATATCAAAAATGTTTCACGGCACCGTGTTTCACGGCACATACGCACTGTGTTGACTGGATAAAAGACGTTCCCGTCTTACCTTGGGAATAAAATGGGCTTTGTCCACTTCATATCTTGTCTTGAAGTCTTCCTCGATGAGCAACCTATAATATAACATAGATATTGATAAAATCTATACAAGCAGGGATCTAGACTAACCCATTTGATCTAAGCTGAAATTATGACATTCTGATTGGTCAGGTTGATACTGAACACAAGTCAACCTGGAGTATCAGGGGGCCATTTCACTAAACTTCGTACGACTAAAATGTTCGTAAGTGCAAATTTAGGATCGTCTGAAAATTTAAATTGATGGATTTACATTTATTGAGCATAGGCTGCATATGCAGCCTATGCTCAATAAAGGTAAATCCAATAATTGTTTACAAGAAAACCTTGTTTAATGTGAAATTTATCATAATTTTGCACTTTCGAACATTTTAGTCGTACAAAGTTTAGTGAAATGGGCCCCTGGTCTTCAAAATGTCTTATACATAATCGCAACATCTCAAGATGAGTAACATAAAGCATTATGGAACCTTTAGGTTCATCAACATTACTCACCAGCATTTTTGAAAAGGGAGTTCGACTTTCAGCTGTGAAGTAATCAAAATCTGCATCGGGACCCCTTACAGATTTCGGTTGCTTCACAGCTCTGGACAGTTTTAAATTTCCAGACGCCAAATGCTGCATTCAGGTATGCTTGGACAACTAGTTCCTGGGCTAAGAGTTTTTGGTCATTTTGTTTTGTTAGCAGAGCATTTGAATACTATAATGTCTGCTCATTCATGCACTGAAAATGGTCAGTAGACTATGGTATATGGAGTTGAATGGTTGTCAAAACAGCTGTTATTATTACCCAACTCCCTATATAAGTTGATATTCCATAGTTGTGATTCACTGGGTTTTTTTGACGTGCCTGGGCAAGTTCCGTGTGTCTGGGCAATAGTTCTGTGTGCCTGTAGAATAGTCAAAACTATTTTCACCCCCCCCGAAACTCATGATGTCATGGTTTTTGTCGAAGATTACGTCATAAAATTTAACGTAAGTTAGATTGGTCTGTCGACGCGCCCCTCCCAATTTACGTTCATTGCGTCACATACACTGTTACATGTTGAGTAATAAAACAGTTATTTCATGTTATTACTTAGATATCAATTTTTGCCCAGAAATTGCCTGTATTTGCCTACAGCAATAACATACACAGCCCAGGCTGATACGGCATGTTTTCCAGTCTGATACTGAAACTTCTAGTCTGGGACTGCCATTTCTAGTCTGATACCATCGTTACTAGTCAGTTAACGCCGATTCCAGTCCGATACCATGTCTCGCGAGCGTAATAAACCAGTTCCTTTGGGCATGCACATTGCGTATGTTTACTTCATCGACTGCGTAAATTTTGACAGATGCCGGGAATTTAAATTTGTAGGCTCTGTATTTCATCATTCAATCATGGATAATGGTAGAGATTTTAATATAGGATTATCACAACTGCCGGCAGATTGATATTGAAATTGATATCTAAGTAATCCAAGTAATAAAGACATTAATACGTGTCTTGTTTGATGTCGGCCTAGGTATCGTCCCTCGGAAACTTGGTATCAGCCTTCGACCTTCGGTCTCAGGCTGATACCAAGTTACCTCGGGCCGATACCTAGGCCGATATCAAACAAGCCACGTATTAACCTCTAAGTAATTCGGGGAACAGTCAAAACATATTGCCGCTCGGTGCTATGTATATTGTACGTACTTGCCCATCCAGACAGCATACGCGTCGGGCAGTTTTGGCGGGAACAGAATCGCCTCCCCTGTGTCCACTTCCAGGGCCCCGTAGAAGTCGGGTTCCTCCACTCCAAACATCCAGTGGAAGTACGACTCCTATAACACAAGATGAACATATACAGGGCTCCAGATAAGGAATTAGTAATCGAGTATTGTTACTCCATCATTTCTGAAGCAATTGGGTATTTCATAATTTTAATTGGGTAAAATTAAATCACACTACTGTTTACACATCAACAGACAGCAATTATTGAATAGTTTGTTTCGAAATGAAAACATATCTTGGCATTTCATTAGAATTGTCTCCTTGGAGACAATTCTAATGAAATACCAAGATGTGTTTTCATGGAAAAATAAGAAAAATATGCTATATTGGTGGTCTGTTTATTGTTTTCTGCAGCATGATAAAGGTACCACACTTGTTATCATTGCTTTTTGATACTCACTACTTCTGATTTCAATTGGGTATTTGGCAATTTTAATTGGGTATTTACGCAAATACGCAGCTTATCTGGAGCTCTGTATATATGTGGCTGTGACTGGAGAAAAGGGGCTTATGGGTTTTGTGACCAGTATAGCTACTGATCAAATAGCGCACTCCTGTAGCCGGATAACGATCTGTATTATTTTGTTATAATCATGACGGGTGTTTCATTGATAAAATGGCGAACAGTGCAGATCCTGATCAGACCGTGCAGATGCACAGGCTGATCTGGATCTACACTGGTCGCAAAACCAATAAGCCCCATTGCTCCAGTCACATATGATATTCATTGCAAAAATATTCATATTCTATTTACATGTATTGTATACCCCACTAGGCAAATTAGTCACGTTTTCTATAGACTGTACATGGCAGCAAATGCGTGTTGACATTTGCAGCCTACATCAGGTTTGGCAGGTGCGCTTATGCATATACATGTACATGTAGATCCTACTGATATTTCACTGGAATTGTTTTTTATTTCATCGATGAGAACATAATTATGACTTTCATTTACATAATATAGCGATGTACATTTGTATTTCATGGGTATAATAAGTAGTTTAACCCTTTCAACATGTTCAACATTACATCCCTCTATAGCAGTTTTTGCAACAGTGTAGATCCAGACGAGTCGTCTCATCAGAATCAGCTTTTGCAACAGTGTAGATCCAGACAAGTCGTCTCATCAGAATCAGCACTTTTTGCAAGTAATTTTCACATTTTGCAGAAAAAATACAACCGCTTTTCATAACTGGACTATCGGTAGTCTGATTTTGAGGCATTTGGATTGGTCGCAAAATCAAAATTAATCCCAGTTATTTAGGGTTCAGCGGGTTAATTACCTGTCTGAACATTGGCTCATGGTCGGTACAATGACGGGTGTCAGCTTCCCCACCTTGAAGGAGGACTATTGCTCCTTTTTTCACCTTCTCATTCTTTCTCAATCTCTCACATAATCGGTCTCTGTTTTGTTTAAATATTAACATGGGAACCACTAGAGTGTGTGTGCCACGGCAGTACGCAGGTCTGTCAAAGGAAGAAGTACATGTTATCGGAGAATGAAAATATCACCATACATTTTTAAAAACATGACGCCTTACGTGATGGCATCACTATGTTCTGAATAATTTTAATCATCAAATATATGCAACGGTTAGTTCAATATGAAATAATGCATTTCGGGAAAAATAAATGATTGCTCCCTCAAAGTATACTTTGCTAGATAAGTATACTTCGCAATTTTGATGAAATCGGCTACTGTTCACTTCAAGATATTTACAAATATATCGATTGACTCATTTTGATATCTGTGATTTAACATGACAACTTTTGACCAAAAATAAAATCTGATTCATATATATTTCCCTGTGTCCCTTCCATATTTGATGCAGGCACCACTGTGACCAATTAAAAATATTCTGACAGTGATTTAGTTGTCAAATATTACTACCAAGCTTTTGTCAAAATTGGTCTGCCCGGTCAACATGACGAGATATTGAATTACGGAATTTTATCTACTTTTCTCTGGGAGTCATCTCGGTAATTGCGAACAGTAACTCATATTTCTAGCACAAAAATATTTACACAATTCCCTAACATTTGATTGGCCCGTAGCAAGTCTATGTTCAAAATTTATATCCCAGTAAACTCCCACGCCGAACTACTTTCCATAACCGTGAGGCGCAGTTAAAATAATTCTTAAGAAAACGGAAGATAAACACATTTTCTTGATGAATTTATTTCAAATGCTGGAATTATAAGGAATGAATGGCCTTTTTGTGGAATTTATCGGGGATATAAACTTGGAAAAGTCGCGGGAATACTGGACGAGGCCTTTCGGCCTTCGTCCAGTATTCCCGCGACTTTTCCAAGTTTATACCCCGATAAATTCCACAAAAAGGCCATTCATTCCTATATTGCAATCTACTCCCGTACCGTCCATATATAGCCAGAGTTACGAATCCACTCATAAGAGTTGTCTACAGAATATATAGTGAATCAGATATGATTCGCACTTTAACAGTGAATTGTGAAAGATTGCTTTTATTTTTTAACTGAAATGAGTGTTAATATTATGAAAATAATATATTCAGGTAATTATGACATAAGTTTACATATGTAGATGACCTGATAAAGCTAGAA
Source organism: Conchocele bisecta (assembly GCA_029237695.1). Lineage (NCBI taxonomy): Eukaryota > Metazoa > Mollusca > Bivalvia > Lucinida > Thyasiridae > Conchocele > Conchocele bisecta. The sequence continues at coordinate 70,845,477 of CM055265.1, read as the reverse complement.
TCAACAGGTGACTGATGTCAGTGGCAACCAAATTAAACATGTAAAAGTCAAGATTGTGCCCATTTTCTGTAAAGGCAACAAATCATTTTCTAAACCTTCTACAATGGTAAAAATTGTTTCAGTAACATTAGTTGTATTACTTTTATAATACAAATATTTTTTTTAGATAGAAAAGATCTCAAATATGTCATAATTAATTGCTAAAGTGTGAATCAGAACTATTCTGCATATGAATCCTATGAGTGGAATCGTAACTGCTGGCTACGGACAGTACGGGAGTAAATAGCAAGACACCAAGAGTTACCGTTCGCAACTACATGTACCATCTTGGATAATACATTTTAATAAATCTAAAATTCTGTGCCCCCATGGTCATCATTTTAACTCTTTGCATGCTGGGAAACTTGTGGGCTATAAATAGTTCAAAACTAGCGGACAAAAAATCATCATATTTGCTTTTATTTCTCCTTGTAAATATCATGAATATGTCTTGGAATTTCATTAGAATTGAGTCCTGAGGACTCAATTCTAATGAAATTCCAAGACATATTTACAGAGAGAAATAAAACATATACACGTACTCCTAATTCGTTTGGCAGATATTTTCGCCGCTAGCATGCAAAGAGTTATAATAAAGCTCATTTGCAATGTGCCTTAATTTGCACTCTGTAAATCATTTCTACAAAGTTTCATTAAAAGAGAATGTGATGTTCGAAGAGGAAATGCTGTGTGAACTTCTGAATTTAAACGGCTGTTCTGCAGTGGCCATCTCGGATTTCACAATTCTTCCATTTTAACAAACCTGAAAATGATATCTACTGTCTGTTCCACGTTTTTCTGCCGACGAACTTTTGGCTATTAAACACATTAAATTTTAAAAATATTTAAATGCAAGTACTTTTTCATCAATAACAAAAAAGTCAACCTCCCCAATTTTTTATTTTTTTTATGAAATTCCACCAAATATTGATTTTATAGCGAAAAAACAATTTTCCCATGAGAATTTAACATGGGGGAGAAGGGGGAGGAGTCAAAAAACGAAAAAAAAATGGAAATTGACTCCGAAACCTGGCTATGTAGCTTAGAAATGATGTAACTAAGAAAACAAAAGTTAGATCTTGAAAATCGGTCAACAAATAAAAAAATATTTAAAAAAATCTATTTTTAGCCCCCATGTTAAATTCCCATAGCAAAAAAAAATCAATATTTGACTGAATTTCATGAAATAGATTTTTTTGGCGAGGGTGACTTTTGTTATTGATGAAAAAGTACAGTTCTTTAGGGTATAGCGGATCTTAGGGTATAGCGGATCTTAGGGTATAGCTGATCGGTGTAGATTTGTATCAACATATTATTTTATAATGTACATTTAAAATAAATAAAATATTACCGTTAGGAAGAGTGATCTATCCCCCACACAATGACATGTTTACTTTGATATAGCAGTTTCCTTGCCGTGTGTATAGCTTCAAGAAACACAATGACGTAACCGGAAGTTTACACCAGTTAAAGCGAAAGTAGGTTGCTCCAGAGTAATTTCACTAAAAATGTATAAACAGTTAGTTTGGAAAAAACAAACTCTGTGAATAATATGATGTACAATCATGTCCTCTATAACTGCAAAGAAGCTTGGTTCATAAATCACGCCATGTCACTGAACACAGACGTCAATAATAACGCAACTGATTCCGGTAGTAGCGGATTGCCGATTTTGCGTATTTGCGGGGATCGGCTCAAACAAAATATGACCTGAAAACACTATAGCAAATGTATTTTTTAAAGCTAAAATGTTTTTTTGGAATTGTATATCTACCAAATAAAGTAAAATGTAACTGTGTTATTTTTTGCATTTTTATTATTTTTTTTACATTTTTTAAATCGGGATTTTTTTCATCATGATCGTGAGAATCGGGTTTTGAGTCTCTAATCGGGAGACTCCCGATCAAATCGGGAGACTTGGCATGTCTGAATGTAATATACATGTAAGCATGTTTCCAAGTCATTTACAAAACAAATACATGATTTGGAATGTTTTGAGACTCGCCCCTCAGCAACTGTCGCACAGCGATCCGGTAAACCCCAACGCTATCCGTTACTGACTAATTCAATGCGTTAGGTAAACAAGGAATTATGCGAGGAAAACCTTGAAATAAATTAAAAAGGTAACCGAATTTGGAAAGAAGACACTTTTTCCTGTCTATTGGTACCAGGTACTTGTCCAAACGTTATATTTTAAAGACGTATGCAGCAATAATCTGCTTAGCGATCCTCCGCTATACCCTAAAGGACTGTACTTATATTTAAATATTTTTAAAATTTAATGTGTTTAATAGCCAAAAGATCGTCGGCAGGAAAACGTGGAACAGACAGTAGATCATGCCTGTGAGGTTTGGTAATAGTCTCAGAAGAGATTCTAGAAAATACGTTTGAAAATGTTTTAGCGAAACAAATTAGCTCACTCAGTATAATTTTGTTCTATTCGTCTCAGGTGAGCTAAAATGCTCAAAGACAAATCAAAACAGAGCCCAAACCCGAAAGTAGAACGACTAAATTAGATCGTAGGATGGAATTGATTAGCGTATTATTATAACTGGTTGCATTTAATCAGAACGTACTCTACTCTACCCGATGCCATTGCGATTGTGGGCTGAAAAGGGGATTCAAATTAAACTTTGATCCTGTGACTGTCAGCAGTCAATTAATGGATGGACTCGATTGTTAAAACAAATTCTCTGTCCAGCACGCGTCATCTCCGATTTTGCTTAAGTACTGACTATACTAGAATATGACATTTTGTTTCAAATGTAGTAGAATCATACATGTGACTGAATTCAATATCTATAATATGAAATAGGCATTACCTATGACGGGCGACGTTAGTATATGAAAGTAAATTTACCAATTGATAGCTTTAGGTACACCATGATGTTAGTATGCTATAAACGGTACCGTAGTAGTAGTATATAAGAGTCATAATGATACAAGTTTATATGGAAGCCACACACGAAACTTGTAATCATTATGACTCTTATATACTACTACCGCGAGACCATATATTTATGACATGAGAAGATACACCCTATTAGAGATAAATATCTCTATGTTATACTCAGTATATATATAACATAATGGTTCTAGTTAATTGTGCGTGGTTGAAGACAGGTAGTCACGAGAGATGTTTTCGCACCGGTATTTACGAATATTGCAAACATCACCGTGCATGGATGCGAAGAGGTTCCGTTTCGCCTCGCCCATGTCGACATTGTGGGGTAGGGACCAAAGCCGAGTCATTGCTATGTCCACCATGCGGTGGCACTCAGGCTACTCATCGAATGGCTAACAAGGGAACACGTGCTCGCAAGTATTATCGTTTAGTAATAATTCAAATCGGAAAGTCAGTTAGAAAGATAGAATCGATCTAATAAGTCACGGTGTTTCTACAGCATTAAAACACTGTAAAAAACATTATCAAACTAATTTTTATAAAATTGAACAGAAAAAACGAGTACCAATATTATTAGAGAAAATGGATAATACAATACAATTTGAATTGAAAATTTTTAATGACTGTGTTGAAGAAGTTTACGAAGAATACGGGGGTTATAATCCTGTATATAAATTCTATAAAATGAGAACACTAGGCGATATCGAATATATGAAATACCAGCGTAATTTATTACGCTCCGATAAAAACGTTACATTTCCAATATTATACCGGCAATTATGTCAACTATACAAGAGGCAAATACGAACATTAAGACAGATAATGCGTATCGGATATGAAACTAAGGCGTATTATACAAAAATTTTAAAACCCAACGATTCGTTTACGAACGTACATTTCTACGATGTCGCTTATAAATTTATATTGTAATCACAACACCAAGCAGACGACAATGTTTCACTTACACGTGTTATAAACACGCAAATTATTTGTCCTACCTTACACGTATATTAAGTGTCCATTTTATAGAGAGATTTCACGATTACGTCTTCCGGGATGAAACATAAACACACTATAATATATACTACACACACGTGGGTGTGTATTACACAACCCGCTATCGATATTCCGGAATGAAACATAAACACACTGTAATATATACTACACACACGTGGGTGTGTATTACACAACCCGCTATCGATATTCCGGAAGTATTTCTTACATTGTGATTGGTTGGCATGTTTTTAATTTTTTTAATTTTACTTTTAATAATTTAGAACGTTATAACCTATATTATTAAATAAAAAATGAACTTGTTATATATAAAACAAATAAAAATAAACGAGTAAATATTTGGTATTGCACAACACGGTTTTAACTTCATATATGTAAAATTAAAGGTACATGCCCACGCAGCAGGTTACACTGTACTACTTTTCATTTTCTGTCATGCCTTATATGAGCCATTTGTCTACCCACTAACGAGTTATTTCCAATTACGGCGCGTGCTAATTGGTGTTAACTCGCATTTTATATGCCGCGACCAGAAAGGGTATTTTCCGACCTCGTGCTATTTTTACCAATACGCGTCACGTGACACGGTCAATCATATCACATCTTTGACATGCGCAGTGAAGTATCGGAAGTTGAGAAGAAAAATCTCTGTTCGAGTCCAAATCTAAATATCCACGTAACTCTTTCCATTTGGCGATCTGATCGCCAATATTAACCACTCTCTCTCTGTACTGCCTGTCCCTCAGACATTTCGCCTTTTTTTTGGCCGACGCCGTTTCATACAATTTCCGTCCTGGACGTTTCGACATGTTGATATTCTTTTTTACATATTGGGAAGCCTACTTGCGCGCGTAGTATACTGCGCATGCGCACCGCAAACCGTGATGTGAAAGTCGTCGTCCCCGCACATTATCAAAATAGACTGTTACCGCCGCGCGTCGCTAACAGTAAATTGATAATTAATAAATGATTATATTTGTATAGCGGGCACTCGTAATGTTTAGAACTGGTGGAATAGTGACATAATTATACACTTATTTAAATCCTATAAAGAACATTTTGTGCCTACTGCGTGGGCATGTACCTTTAACAACAATACTTTGTCTTGGGGGACGCCCCTTGACGAAAAATGAGCGCTCAGTGTTTCCGTGCAGGCACTTCCAAGGTTGCCTAGACTTTCGACACTGGTTCCTAGATCAGCCGATAGATGGGGGTGTGCTGTACAGGCAGCTATTACACCCGGCTAGCCACAACATGAGACGAGTAAGACAAAGACAAGATCAGACAAGATCAGAAAAGGTGGCTAGCCGGGTGGGCCCAGAAGGGTTTTGCTGGCGTGGGTTCGAGCCTCGGTGGAAGCTAAAAAAAAAATTCTTTTTTTTCTTTTTAAATTGTTAATAATTTTCCTAATTAATTAATAAATTGTTTACTGCGACAATATAATTAATTTTAATTAATAATAATTAAAAATTAATTATAAAAAATCACAATGGTGCTGTAACATTTCTTCCGACTTTATCTCCAAGTTTTTCCCTAAATTTATCCCAATCAGTACACTCAATCTTGGGCATGGTGACGCGTGCCTTGATTCTTATATCATTTTTTAATTTTTCATATCTCCGCATTTCTTCCACCACGGATTCAAACTCTAAATTTTATATTTTCTTATCGGCCAACGCTTTGGACACCATAACGTCGATGCTATTTTTCTTAGACCTGGCGAGAACGGATATTCTATCATGTTTTTATCATTTTTTTTTTTCTCGAGTTTTCCACCCGACGCCCTGCCCAATTACCATACACAACAACCCAGAAACGGCCGACACCGCACATAAAATCCCAGCTACGGGAACCGTTATAATGATGGATATAGTTGCAGCTGTCCCCGCCCCACACAACACAGAAACACTCGCCAGAGCCGTGCTAGATACTTCAGCCATGTTCACCGCGCGCCTATATTTTTTAGCGTTTCTTTTTCTATTTGTATATTCTCTAACTAAAATATCCTGCATAGCGACGATATTATTCAACCTAAAATCTGAACTTCTTTCGTTAATTGTACACAGTGTTGATGGAGTGGTATTGACAATTGGAAGCGTTGATTCGTTCATATTTAAATTTTACAAATTTATTTCAATATATTAGTATTTATAAAATAAGTTCAATTAACAACGAGACAATAGTGGAAGAACTCTCTAAGTCACCGATTTTCGTAACAAAGTTAATAACACTACTTTGGGAAAGTCTAATTCGATCATTACCGGCGAACGAAACAATCGTCGAACTATCTCCAGATTTTAGTTTTTAGTGACTCCAACCCCCCGTTCTTCCCAATCTACTACAATATTTATCGCGACCGCGCCCACAGGTTTACCATTAGCATTAACCGAGCAGACCGCCATTTGGATAACTTCACCCGCGGCTGTCATAGTGTATCCCCCATATTTATTACTCGCTTTGGCACCGAACGAATATTCATAGTGCCCCTCAATCAATGGGCCCCGCTTCTCAGCCCAAACTGTTATGACACGTTTTGGCGTTTTCATTGTTTTCACTATTCCGGCAAGCGCCCTGTTTGCGTTATATGCCTCAGTACGAATCTTATAAGAGGCCTCCTCAAGAGCTTTGGTCGCGGCTATACGATCATGTTTCAGTTTATCGAACACTTCGGTTATCTTTCCGTCTAGTTCGGTAAGTACCGCTTCTCTGCTGAGAGAGTCCTCTAAGCGCAACGCATCATAAGCCTCCGTAATGGTCGCCTGGTGGCCTTCTAGGGCTTTCTCAACACCCGACCGGGCCTCTTTTTGAAATTCGGTTATTTTTCCGTCTAGTTCAGCAACCGCCGCTTCTCTGATGAGAGAGTCCTCTGAGCGCAACACCTCATAAGCCTTCGCAAGGTCCGCCTGGCGGTCTGCTCGGAGTTTATGAATACCCAACCGGGCCTCCTTTCGAAATTCGGTTATTTTTTCGTATATGTCAGTAAGTGCCGCTTCTCTGTTGAGAGAGTCCTCTGAGCGTAACGCCCCATAAGCCTCCGCAATGGCCTCCTTGTTGTCTTCTCGGACCCCCTCAACCCCCGACCTGGTCTCTTTCAGAAATTCGGCTATTTTTTCGTCTAGTTCGGTAAGTGTCGCTTCTTTGCTGAGAGAGCCCTCTAATCGCAATGCATCATAAGCCTCCGCAATGGCCTCCGCAATGTTCGACTGGTGGTCTTCTCGGACTTTATCAATACCCGACCGAGTCTCTTTTCGAAATTTGGTTATTTTTTTATCTAGTTCAGTAAGTGCCGCTTCTCTGATGAGAGAGTCCTCTGAGCGCAACACCTCAGAAGCCTTCGTAAGGTCCGCCTGGTGGTCTTCTCGTACTTTCTCAATACCCGACGTGGCCTCTTTTTGAAATTTGGTTATTTTTTTACCTAGTTCGGTAAATGCCGCATCTCTGATGAGAGAGTCCTCTAAGTGCAACGTAAGGGCCGCCTGGCGGTCGGCCCGGACTTTATCAATATCCGACCTGCTCTCTTTTCGAAATTTGGTTATTTTTTTACCTAGTTCGTTTAGTTCAGTTTCTCTGATGAGAGAGTCCTCTGAGCGCAACACCTTATAAGCCGCCTGATCTTTCTCAATATTCGTTCGGGTCTCCTTTTGAAATCGATTATTTTACCGTCTAATTCAGTAAGTGTCGCTTCTCTGGTGAGAGAGTCCTCTAAGCGCAACGCATCATAAGCCTCCGTAAGGTCCGCCCCTGTGGTCTTCTCGGACTTTATCAAGCCCCAATCGGCCTCTTTTCGAAATTTGGTTATTTTTTCACCTATTCGTTTAGTTCCGTATGCGTTTCTTCACGACTTTGTGTATTCACAGCCAGGGCATATTCTCTAAGTTGTGACAGTAGACTCTTGTGAATCTCGTCCGTGGCCCTCGATATAGTCTATTGATCAAGGCTTTTGTTTTTTGGGTAGTTAAAAAAGTCGCCCTCTGTCGGGATGAATCCCCCTTCTGTCGGTTCCAAATTCTTTGAATTTGTCACCCAATCGGAAGAACTACCTGGTCCGTATATACTCATTTTCAATAATGTTGATAATATATATTACGAACATGCGTTTAATTCTAAATAATTTTCTTAAAATTAATTAATTTGAAATTTCTAGGACGACCGAAATCGGGTAATCGTTCTTCAACTCTCGCCCTTTATCATCGAGAATAGAAATCTTCAACTCGTGGATGTGTCCCGATTCCAAAACTTTCATCTCGGGGTGTGGGGGGAAGTCTAAGGTCAGGGTCTCACCATCAGAAACAGTCGCTGGCGGGCACGGTTTTCAGTAATGTGGTGGGAGTGCCGTCTACCGTGTTGTACGATGTGTTCACCCGATCCAGGTGCACCCCGAGAGTTTTCGTGACGGCGAAGTTCACCGGGGTCGTGCCGACGTGCTCGCCAGGATCAAACACTCCGTCATCGTTGTAAGGGTATGTTATTTTAAATCCTAACAGTGAGCCCAACCCCGGTGAGATCCTTAAACGCCTATCAACGGTCAATGTCGTGAGCCCCGTGGCTTTCGAGATTGCGAGAGTGACTACACCAGGAATCTTCTCCGCGACAAAAGCTTGGAGATCTCCGAAACTCCAAAGACCCTGAGGTACTATAGCATCTGGAGTTCTACGAAATCCTGAGGTCACTGGTTCAGTTATGAGGTAGTTTCCGAAAGCCACAGGGCTTACACCCTCGACTTCTGATGTGAAAAACTCGAGCGTGTCAACGTTTTTCCACCCGACCGTGAACGTGATTGATCTGAGGCCTACCCGGCGTTGTCCGCAGCAGTTGTCTATTAATTTTTGAAGTTCACAACTCCCTTTTTGAACATTAGTGATAGTAGCAAACATAATAATATCTTTCAATGGATACAAAAGCATTTAGCTTTAACTCTAATGGAAAGTACGCGGTCGGTGGTAAATACAAGCAAAAAGACGTTGTTAACCACCTTGTACACACAACCGTAACGGTTAGACAGGCCAGTGGCTTTGCGACCAATTTCCCTAACATCTTTGAACAATATAGACTGCCCAAGATTATTACGGTGGAGGCGGTAAACTGGTGGAAAGCAACACCGATGCAGTTTTGGCAGAACCAAATAAATTTCGCTGTATGGTGCGCAACAGCCGGGTGTGGAGTTTCACATAAAGACCATCTGACATCCAAGAATGTCATGCTCCGAAGTGTTTACAACTTTCACACGTATTATACTATTAGGAGGATTCTCAAAGAACTAGGTATTTCACTACCTCAAGACGACGCCTGGGATCCCATTTCCAACGCATACGACCGTATGGCGTTTGAAAGACTGTGTAACGAATTTAACGTTTCAAAAGACGCGGACTGGAGGCAGAAAGCATTTCCTACCACCACCGGCCTCGGGGACGTTCTCATTCGGGGCCTGTCCGGGAATTGGACGCAGACCGATTTTAGACACGATTACTCCGGTGACCACATCGTCAGTCGGAACGCCGGGAATTTTGACCCCGCCACTATGACTTTCGGGCCAGAAGTGTCTGGAGGTCGGCACTGTGGCGCGTTTTCTTGTAAAATGTTACCCCCGAAACGGGCTCACGTCGATTACATACAGCAGGCTGCTGAGGTTCAGAACGCGTGGGGTACATTTATGTTAGATAAGGGTCTAGGGTTCACGCAGGCCGGGGTTACTCGCGTCAACGACTCCATTCGCACGTACGTCTGGGCCATCCTCGGCGCACAGAAGCAAACTCGCAGTTCTATACTGGGCACGGGAACGGCGTTTGATGCACAAAAACAATTCTTGACACTTGTAGAGGACGCCATCTAAGCTAGGGTGATGGCGATGGCGATCCAAAATTATCAAGACGTTTTGCAGAATGCCAGCACCCCGGTAGACTATGTATTTGGAATAGGTCTTTATATGGCGCCGAGCAATATGATACTACGAGACGACCCGGTTGACGGTTACAATAATAAGATCGTAATCGCCACCGCCAATCAAAAAATCGGCCACAACGGGAACGTGAACACGGATATCATCAAGCGCACCCCCAACATGATCGGGTTCAACAGTGTTGAGGGAACCGATTTCATAAAACGCCCAAAACACAAAATGGATACACATCCCTCAACACAATCGAACCCAGTACCCCCAATTAGTAAATTGGATGCACCATCGAGTTCCATCAACAGACCAATCAATCACAGATTGGGTGAAATTGGAAGCACAACACACGAGGAGGAGAAATTAGGGCTCGTCGTCGCTCTCGTGGCGATCGGATTATTTGCGCTTTGGTTTTAGGAACTCTCTGGCGAAGAATAGTAGGAGACCGGCGATTGCCACGATTAAAGCCCAAGTATTTTTGGCTAGCCATCCGGCCGTTTTTGATAATATAGAGCAAGTAAGAAACGATACTTCCGATCAGTCCAGGTAGTGCGGCAGCCGCCTTTTCGGCTAATTTAGCCAGGAGACTGGCGAGGGCTTTTAGTTGTTTTTTTACCCACTCCTTTGCTCCGCCTGATGGCGCGTGGTGGTGGTGTGTGGGCTGCTGCGCGGGTGGTGGCGCCGCTCCACCAGTGAAAGCTAGAACTATGGTCGATATAGTCATGCCGATAGCAACGAGGATGCTTGCTATCGTGATGCCCTGTTCTCTGAACAGAGTGCGAAGACGCTCACCGAGTGTCGTCTCCTCGTGCAGGACCCTCGAGATTGTTTCGCGGATCCGACTTATTTGGTTGCGGAGAGCCTCACGGTTAGTAGATGCAGCCTGCAAGCGAGCTTCTCTTTCGTCCCGCAACGAACGCAGGCGTTCGGTGATCCGCTCGGTAGATTCTCTATCGCCACCGGCTTCCTCCAGTTTTCTTTCTTCTAGCGCGATATGTTCATCCAGCGACGAGAGTTTGGCGAGGTTACGGACCAGTTCGCCCCGGACCGTTTGCATAACCTTATCGAGTCCCCGGAGTTCGCGAAGACCTTTTTCTGCCAAACTCTCGTAGTAGTCGTTTACAGCTCCCTCGAGTAATTCCCGACTTTGACTAGTAGTAGCGCCACCTAATTCCCCAGATTGGATTGGAATTGGAGGTGGATTCCCTATCGCGTCTATGAAGGGCGTTTCGTCATTATAATCATCTATATCATCATCGACGTAATCGTCTCTGCCGATTTCATACATGTCAATATCGTAATCAGCCATATTAATTTCTTAAAATTAATTATGTATTAAAGACAAAACCATAAGGGTTTAATATAGTTTCACTAAATTATGTCTTCGAGTCAATACGGTCGCAAACTCAATCCATACCGCAGACTGCGTGAGCCCCTCGGGGCAAAAGGCGTGAGACAGAGTGTCGTTATTACGAACAACCCATCGACGATCGACCAGAACCAGCAGCTCTTAGTCCGCTTTCCCAACCTCGGAACTCACGACGTCATTGTGCCGGGTACTGTTCGCCTCGCTTTCACTATTTCGCTAACGTCGACGGACGCGGACCGAACCGTCGTTCAGAACCTTGGTCGCGCCATCGTCAAGAAGACCATGATAAAGATTTCTGGTAATGAGGTGATGTCGATCGACGACAGCGACGTCTACCACTGTTATCAGGACCTATGGAAGACGGCGCAAGAGCGCGAAAACGCTGTCTATCAGGGTATTGACACCAGCAAAAATAAGAACGTAACCAAACTTAGAATCGGGGCTGGTAACAAGGTAGATAACAATGCGAGTGACAATGCGGTCGCGGGCGCTTACGGCAACCGCTTCTACATCCCGCTCGACTTTCAGTTGCTGGAGAGTCACATGCCCTACTATCAGAGCGCTTTGGCTGACCGCCTGGAATACGAACTAACGTTCAACGACTACGGCCGAGTTCTCATAACCAGCGACATGTTATCGACGTATACGATCGATAATGTTTCGCTGGAGTACGACATGGTCACGATGCCCGAACTCGCTCAATTGATCAGAACCCAGTACGCCGGGCCCGTTGCCATACTTTATGACCGAGTACTTCGCCATCGCAAGATGACGAAAGACAAAGGCGACACATTGTGGAATATTAACGTCAACGTACCCGCCCGCTCGATGAAAGGTATAATGATGTTGTTCGAGGATGCTCGGTTCGCGTTCGGTGCTAGAAAAACCGACAAATTCTATAACCCCAAAATCACGAAGGTAGAGGTGACGATCGAGGGAGTTCACAATCAACTCTACAGCGCGGGTCTTCGCGCGCACCAGCAGTGGGACGAAGTAAGAAAGCAGTTTGCTGCCGGCTCTAAGTGCTCTCCGGAGGTTGCGGCGGTTGCCAAAGACCTGCATCTCTCGGCCGTCTCCCTCGCGGAGTTCCTGAATAGCAAATACGCGTTATGGCTAGACATGCGAGCCAGCGACGACGACCAAATACACGGCAGCGGACGCCAAGTTGAGAACGCTAGCGAGGGTGTGACGATCCAGATAACCAAAGAGGCGGACGGAGCCGGGCCATTGAACGTGTACTTATATATAATTACGGACGCACAACTCAACATCGAAGATGGCCGATACGTCTCAGCGATCTACTGATTTAATAAAAAAATCATCTAACGATTTATTAATTAATTTTAAGAAAA